>CAUYQG010093938.1:0-39440 GCA_963574415.1 Tarsius wallacei
CATGCCCGGCTAATTTTTTTTTTTTGATTTATTGTAGAGATGAGGTTTCGCCTGCCCAGGCGGGTCTCGAACCCACGGGCTCAGGCAATCCACTCACCTCAGCCTCCCAAGGCACGGGATTACAGGCTGAGCCACCGAGCCTGGCTTCTAGTCCACATTTTCAACTCAAGATCAAATTTCTACCTCCATGGCCTTTAAAACCTAAATCTTATTTATTGCCATAGACAGAGGTAGACAAATCTGCAGCCTCTGGTTGTGCTCTACAGGATCCACCTCAAGCCAGATACCTGCCTCAACACTGTAGTGAGCTTTGTCTCTCTCATGGCCCTCACCCACCATGCACGTGGCCTTCCCACACCCACCATGCTCATGACCTGCTAACCACTCATGCTCCTGAACACACCCCATTACATCCATCTCCTTTCTTTGCACGTGCCTCCCCCTCTCCCTGTAAGGACCATCCTTGTCTCTACTCCCTCTGCCAGAACAGCTCCTGCTCATTCTTCAAGTCTCTGTTTCTGCATTGCCTTTCTGGAAAACTTCCTGTAACCCCATCCCAGGTGCAGGCTCCGTGCCTTTCCTCTGGGATCCCAACATCTGTGCAAGCTTTAAAGTGGAATTTACCATGCTACAGGGTAATTGCCTGCATTCTTGTGGGAAACTTACAGCAAGGTCTAATCTCAGTATGGAGTATTTGATTCTGTTTGTAGCTTACATGTTCAACATATTTTCTTAAAATTCAACTTTTGATTTTGAGGTGATTGTAAACTTCCACATAATTTTAAAACATCAGAGAATGAGAGTCCTTGAGCTCTTCACCCAGCTTCCCCCAGCGACACCATCTTGAAAAATGACAGTACAATGTAACAGCCAGGGCAGTAGCACTGATATGGTCAGGGGACAGTAGCAACAACCACAGGGCCCTTGATGTTGTCCTTTCAGGGTCATGCTGGTCCCACCGCCCTGCCCCTTCCCCAGGCTGTCTGCTTCTCACCGTCCCACCCCCATGTCACTCATTTGTTCTTCATTTCTGTCATTTCATCATTTTGAGGATGTTATATAAATGTGTAACATTTTGGGATTGGCTTTTTTTCACTCAGGAAAAAAAAAAACTCCTTGGAGATTCATCCAAAGTGTTGTGCATATCCACAGTTTGTTCTTTCTGTTGCTGAAGAGTGGTTCATGGTATGAATGCACCACAGTGTGTTCCAGCATCCACCTGTTGAAGGACATCTCTGGGTTGTTTTCAGTTCAGGGCTATTGTAAATCCAGCCACTGTGAACACCAATGTACAGGTTTTTGTGAAAATCTCACTTTTCATTTATCTGGAATGAGTTTTCCAAAATGCAGTTGCTGGATCATGGTCACATGGTAGTTGCTTAGTTTTATAAGAAGGCCAAACTGTCTTGCAATAAATTTTCAGCGAATAGAGGAATGAACAAATGGCGTCACATAAAAATCTTTAGGATGCAGATTAGGATCGAATAAATCTGTTTTTACTGACTGCACAGCAAATCCTGTTAACCACAAAAATGATATTCTAAATACACTGAAACATACCAGAAAGCAGAAATCAATAAAGCTTAAATGTAATAATCTCCTTCATTACTCTAGGAGTCAGGGTTTTTGCTTTGTTGTTGTTGTTGTTTTAGCTCAAACTGTGTTTATAGCAGTGGTGAGGTTTGAGTCACCATAAATGATATACAGACATTACACTACAATGTTCAATCTCCAAATGGCTGCATTTGAAAATTAGATTGAAAAGCCCCCACCAGTAATAAACATAGTTTGATATTCAGGAGCATATATTAAACAAGTAGTCACAAGGCCTCCAGATTTTCTGTTAACATGGTGCCCCTTTGTGATGTGTCTTTGTAGGGTGCTTCTTCAGGGTGCTTGCCTTGGTGGCTTCTCTCGTCCAATGCTAAGCTTGTCTTTCCATGTGAAACTCACAGTCAACACTTACAGTCAGGATCTTCAGGGATCGTGGAAGGAATATGTGCCAGACCCAGATCTACTTGAGGCTGAGTCTGAACAACATAACTTACTGGCAAGTTTTGGAATCTCCCCTGGCCTTGAATTTGTCATCATTTAGATGAGGGTCATTCTAAACAACCAAGATAACTTGGCAGGGCTATCAAGAGGGTCACACAAATTAACATATACAAAGTACCTGGCACAGAAAAGACATCAGTGATGCTCCTTTCTCCTGCAGCATTTTATTATATTTATTTATTAGATTAAATAAAATTTCCCAAATAATAAATTTCCAAGGCTTATTTATAAGTTGTATTCATGTTTGTGGTGGGTTGTTGACGTTCATTCTTATCTAGGAGACTTGAAAGAATAAGGAAAAAATACCCAATCAGACACAAGGAAATAGTCAAGGGCAGTTTGCCACTGGGCCTTCTTAAAATTAGGGATACATATTAAAATAATGAAAAACAACTTATGCCTCATTGAAAGTGTTGGCATTTGGGGACATAAGCCCCATCTTCTTATTTCTTGACTTTTTATTGTTTGTTAATGAATATATGTGCACTACATTTCAGTTCAAACAACTGAAGGAATTGAGTTTCTTAATTTGGACTGACGTTTTTATTTTTAACAATTAAATGCTATCAGAAACAGGACCATCTCCTGCAGAGCCCGGAATCCTAAATAAACAGCAACCTGTAGAACATGTGAGAACCTGGATCAAGAGCTACATGGAGAGAGCACCTCTTATAACAAGCAGGGACAGTAGCTCACTAATCATCTCATATCTGATTTGAACTTACACAACTGAGAAAGTGCAGTGGTGGCTTTATCGTCCGACTTTGCTATGTAAGATTTAGGAATATGTGCATAGAGAATGAAAAATGCAAGTTTACATAATGTTACCTTATTTGTTTTTCCACTCAGATTGCGTCCTCTCCCCCTTGCTTCCCTGAAGGAAAGTAAGAATGACCATTTTACTGAGAGCCGCTTCAGCTTGGGAGAGTGTGCTGGCCTCCTCCTTGTGGTTTCCAGGGCTCCACGGTCAGAGACCCTTCTCTAGTCACGAACTATAGAAATTATCCCTGAAAGTGTAGTCCTAATGTGACATTTTCAATGACGTTTTGAATTACTGTAGGGAGCCTCTTTGTATCAGAAAACAGTGAGAAGAGACTTACACTTAATAGAAATGTGAAGGAACTACTTTAGTAGGAGGCAATTGTGCACATCTTCAATGCAAATCTTCAAGTCTGTTGTGGCCATTGTGAAACAGTTCTAAACAGTAGCATCAAACCACAAACTCAAGGTTGGCTCTGCCCTTTGGAGGATCAGGTTTCCTCGGGGGAGGCAGGGCTGCACACATGGCCCTGCGGACTCAGGTCATCTCTGCCAGTCTGACACAAAGGCCTTGGTGATGGTTTTGTCTTCAGAAAGACCCCATTAACATGTATTCACATTACGCTGGTGATGTGACCAATTGGCAATGGTCATGGAATGTTTTTCCATGTCAGTCTTAGCCTAGGTTAGAGACCTGAGAAGATAAAGCACAGGCAGTTCAGCTAGCTGGGAGTAGGGGGGTTTACTGGAAGATCCTGGTATGGAGTGTTTGTCAGGAAGAAGGAAGGAGGAACTGAGAAGAAGGCGGGGACAGGGAGCAGCCACAGGTGCATCCACAGTCCTGCAGGTTCAGCCGACCATGAGATGTTGAAAGGTCTCAAGTTGGCTCCTGCTGTATGCAGGCCAAATAACACACACCTGGAACACAGCAGGTGCACAGCGATGTGTGTTGAACAGAGAAAAGAAGGCCTGCTTTAGAATGAGGGCTGGTGTCAATTCTGAAAGGGGAGGGAGGGAAGCTCTTCACACTGAATTCACATGCCCAGCTGAGTTGGCTGCGTGGCTTGCTGAAGACTAGAGCCCTGGTGTGAACACGGTAAGGAGGAGGGTGTGGGGGCTGAAGTCCCCTCTAGAAGACCTTTAGAGGACAGGTTCTCAAATGTCTGGAAGGGCTTCTGTGAGAACCAGGAGGATGGTCTGAGTCGTCTCAGCAACCTCTGGTTTCTTTCTTCCTTGGGCTTTTTGTTTTTCAGTTTCAAGACATGTAATACAAAGCTAAATACTATCACCATCCCATCATGCACACAACAAAAATTTGTGGAGAGTCTGCTGTATGCGGGGCATCTGACTGAGTCACCTCTGCACTGAGAGTAGTTTTATTTTTGTGAGTGGATTTCCCCCTGTGGTATCCAGGCTTCCTGCAGATGGTGCCCTTCTCCTGTAGAATTGCTACCCTGAGCTCTGGGCTGGAGGTTCACACTGAGATGAGGATGAGGCCTGAATTTTGAGATCCATACCTATGGTTAAAATAGTCAATTTATTATCTGCATGTGAATTGGAATGCCCAAATATAAATCATCCAGCTCACTGGAAAGGCAGATTAAAGAATCTTTAACATAGAAACGTGGGGCTGAGTCCACACACTTTTTAGTGGCTTTGCCTTTACCTTGATTGTAATAGGATATGATTTGCTGCTATATTTTCCCCAGGAAAATAGAAACAGAGTGTTTTTGCAAGGCAAGCTTCAAGTCAGAGGGTGACAAGCTCTCCTGATATTTCCCTTTAAGTCACCTCTTTGCCTCATTCCGACTCACCTTCCCTCTTCCAAAGGGCAAAGAGACTGAGCCCAAAGACTGAGCCCGGGACACACACAGCTGTCACACCTGGGCCTCTGGGCAGGAGGCATGGTCCATCTTCCGGCCAGTCCTCTGCTTCTCCTTCCATTGTGAGGACACAGCTGGCACCGAATGTTCAGGTCTTCGGAAATGTGCAGGTGTAGGAAGGAGTAACGCAGAATTGACAGCAGGCCCAGAATTAGCTGTGTCATTGTTACATCCTCTGGTGTTAACGGAGACACTTTTTTGGGTTTGCATCACTTTCTTTATGCTTCTGGGCAGAACGTTTTAGTTCTAGTGTGGCTCTGAGGAGTTAGAGTGCTGCTTCCAGCAATAGCATCTAGTTTACTGTTGCACATTTGAAATATTACAGTTTCCTATCTCAGAGCTCTGGATGGTTACCTGTTAGCCAGACCTCTTGGCGTAGTGCTCAGGCAGTGTCCCTTAGAGTATGGTCTACTGGTCATCTGCTTCCAAACCACTGGGGTATCTGTCAAGAAACAAGAAACAAAGCAAAGTCTCAGGGCTTCCTTTCTCCCCAATTGCAGGACTAGACTCTGGAGAATTTGCAAGAAGCTTCGGCCGTTCTTGCCCTCATTGAAGTTTGATAACGATGGGAAACACGTACTCTCAGAAGCCAGCGGTTCCCTAAGCAGAAGTTAAACGTCTGACATTTGTGCTACCTCCACAGGAAGATATCTTTAGGGCGCGCCCACATTCTCTGTCCTCAGTTAATTAAAGCTTTGCCCACTAAGGAGGATCTAAGAATCCCCTGCGTTTGGTGCATTTTAATAAGCTCCCCCTGCTTGCTTCAGGGACCCCTCTATCTCTCTCCTGGGCTAAGCCAGCACAGTCAGAACCTCTTGCTTCACCTTGTCCTCCACCCGTCTGTCTGGTCACTTCTGGTCACCCCGTTTTTCTTCCATTCCTTACCTAGCTAGAAACAGTCTTTTAGTATCTGATGCGGTGTCCTTCCTCAGACAGGGGGTTCTCAAATCCTCCAGGAGGTGGTGGACCAGTCACGGAGTACAGAGCACTTACTGCATTGCTCTTCGATTCATTTGCTTCCTACTAACTTCTTGGAAGTGGTTTTCATCTTGCAATCCCTGGCATCAAGGCTGGTGCCTAGGAGTAGTAAATGCTCCATCAATGTGTGTTGAATCACTGAAGAATTAAACAGAAATCCCCTCTCACCTGTGTTTCAGTACATACATGTAAACCAAGTATTGGTAAGTGAGCCCCTTGGCGATGACACCCACGGCTTCTCATCTGTGGGTGTGGAGGAATGAGCTTGTGAATGAAAGGGTGTCTTTCACTCCTGGGTTCCCCATGCCAATTTGGGACACTGTGGATGCTAAGGATGGGGCTGTGACCAGTCCTTACTTATGCTCATAGCCAGCTCTTGGCACAGGACCTCACACATCATAGCACTCACTAAATGTTTGCTGAAATAAAATTCAAGATGCTACCACGGGTCACCCTGCATGACCTCGCGCAGCACAGCAGAAAAGACGGCCTCACTCTCACACGCGTCCCTGGAACGTTCTCAGAGTCAGGACCGGTCCTCCTGCTGCAGCTGCTCAGAGGCGCAGTAACACAGGAATCGGGGCTGTTCAGGTCAGGGAAGCAGAACCCGCGGATAACTTCTTTCCGAGCAGGCTGCAATGCAGCACACCGTTGGTAGAGGGCAGTGCTAGCATGCAGTATTTAGGAAAGAGGACATGTTTGGGAGTTCAGGGGATTCTCTGGAATCAGTTGGAGCCTGTTGCTGTCACAGCAGCCAAGACAGCCCTGGTCCCTCGGCCCCCACCAGCGTCCATGGCCCTCTGCCTCACGGCTGGCAGGTGGTATCATCGATTGTTTTTTTGAGCCCAAGTCTTCTGATTTTTACTTTGATATGTTTTGCTACACACAATATTTCTTTCAATAGGGTTTTTGTTTGCTAAAAATAGTTACTTTTTTTTACTTAATATAACAATAGCATATCATCCTTACAAAAATTCAAACTTAGAGACGTGAATATTTAAGAAGGGAAAAATTTTCCTTATTCCAACACCTTCCTATACACAATGTTTTTTAAAAATAATTTTTCCTATGTATAAATGTATACCTATCTCTTTAATAGAAATTGAAACATAGATACATTTTTTGATTTAAAGTTTTACAGAGTGGACCTGGGCTTACTCAATGAGCTATCTGGACTAAATATGTTGTCTAATTATATGCACCAATTTTTTTGTCTAATGTATGTGGGCACATTTGTAGGTTGGTCTTTGCAGCTCCTAACAATTGTTTTTCTCCTATTCTTTTCCAGATTAGCATTATTGTGATTTTAGCCCTTTTAATTTGTAACACATGGTGTGATTCAAACCACTGAGTCTTAGCATCTGTCAGTGATAAGATCATTCTTTTTAGTGATAGAAAGATGGTTGCCAATAATGTGGCAGAACTTGGCTTTTCATTGTTATGTTGTTAATGACTGCAAAAGAGAAATTATCTTTTCTACTTAAGCCTTAGTCAGTTTTCTGAAGTCTCTTTTAAATTTCCACATGAAATTAAAGCTAAGGAGAATTGGATTTTCCAAGGCAAAACTTTTTCTCTGTCCCCAAAGTTTATATTCCAAATCATTTATGTGTGGCTAGCTAATATGTCCTTCTCACTCCTTGAAATGCTGAGGTTTTATGTCACAGTCATGCCAATGAGACAGGGATGTCTGGGGTAAGTGGGTGATGGGATGACCATGCAGCCCGAGGTGCCCAGGAGATGCCATCTCAGGAACACCTGGCCAAGGGCGGTCACGTGGCTTCTTGGTGCTGCCCTGATGCAACCAATATAAGGCTCTGCTTCTCTCCTGTGAACTCTTCCTCTTACTCTGCTTAGAACAATTTATTTTTATTTCATTCCTTTTAACTTCAATTTTTGTGTGCAAGTCACTGATATATGTTATCTTTTTATATATAGATATAGGTGATATCAAAATTACTAGCATTGTTTTATATATGCATAACATTCACATGTACTATATTAATATAACATTACTTGTTTATAAGCTATAAATAAGTAAATATTCATTTGTGGTATTGGATATATATGCCTAATTTTTTTTCCTGATGGTGGCATATGATAAAAAATGTTTGAAGCCGGGCTTGGTGGCTCAGCCTGTAATCCCGCGCCTTGGGAGGCTGAGGTGAGTGGATTGCCTGAACCCGTGGGTTCAAGACCCGCCTGGGCAACTTGGCGAGACCTCATCTCTACAATAAATCAAAAAATTAGCCGGGCGTGGTAGCGCGCGCTTGTAGTTCCAGCTACTTGGAAGGCTGAGGCGGAAGGATCGCCAGAGCCCAGCAGGTCGAGACTGCGGTGGCCGGGAGCAGCCACTGCACTCCAGTCTGGGTGACAGAGTGACTCTAACTCAAAAAAAAAAAAAATGTTTGAGACTACTATTCAATATTGTGATTTCTTGAGGACAGGAGTTATTTCTTTTATTCTTAATTGCTTACCACAATGTCTGGCCAATAATGGGTTGAGAATACATCTATCCTTGCTGGATAGATTGATGCATGAATAAGTTATTTGATTCTGTTTCTCCTTAGGAATAGAGATTGTTTTAGGTCAAACAATTTAGTAAATACTTCAGTATACTAAGGACACAGCTGGATAATCAAACAACTAGGTTGTGGTTACTGATCAGATGTTATGTTTGGATGTATTAGAAACTGATTCAGTTTGCCACATTTTTTCAATGATCCACTGGATTGATGGATTAACACAAAATAAACGGTGAATATGATTGAGAAATTTTATGTAATTCTACTTCAAAGGATGCATTTGTTTTACACATTGCCAGAATCCTATCTGGGGTTTAGTAAGTGGCTTATCTCCACAAACCTCAAAGTTTAGATGTCTTTACATTTCTTCTTCCTTTGGTGGAAATGTCATATGATAAGAACAACACGATGACATGCTCGGGATGAGGTGAGGGAGAGGACAAGATCTTCAAAGTTTGTGGGCCCACATTCCATGAGATGTCAACTCTGCTGACGTCAATCTTCTCTCACCTGCTCATCAGGGTGGCAGTGACGGGACTGAGGGCACCGCCAAGCCATGGCAGTCCTACTTAGCCTTTCAGATCACCCCCTGTGGACTGACTTTCCCACCTCACTGCCATGTGTGATGTCCACTCTTACCACTGTGTCAAAAAGGCCTGGTACATCGCAGGGTCTCAGAAACATTTGCCAGCCCACCTATCTGCAGGACATGTCTCCAGGGTGACCATGGAGCCACCCAGTGTCCCTGCTTTCTTGTCTGTAGCTCTCGAGAACAACTGGGGAGTATGCTGGGAGTGCTACATCTTAGGGGAGGAGGGAAAGGGCTGGCCTGAGCAGCCAGACTCTGTTCCAGTCCTTCCTGAAACTGAAGTGTCCTTCAGTGCTTGAGCCCAGTGGGTCACAATGTCCCCAAAGTACACAACCCAGGGCAGGCTGGGGTCCCTCCATTGCCTGCAAGTGGGGCACTCACAGGTGAGAGTTCATTCCCCGGGCAGCTTTCCTGAGCCTGGAGCATCAGGCTCACCATGAGCTGCTCGGCTGCTTTTGTTCTGGGCTGCCTGCCTATAAGTCATAACCCACTTCATGTGATGGGTTGTGTGGGGTTGTTGTCTCCCTGGACTCCGTGCACAGTGGACGTGCTTCACCCACATTCCCCCTGCATGGTTTGTGCTTGTGAACATGTAAATGTACCTCTTGGATGGCAGAGGTGGTAGTCTTGGTGCTGGCGGGCAGTTGGGGAGGATGGTGTGACACCCCTGCTTCACAAGACTCTCCCCAACAAGACTGCCTTGCTAGTCACCTCTGCTCAGCTCCACCCTGCCTGCCTGCCTTCTTTGATTTCACCTTCTTTATAATACTTTTCCCTTCTGCAAATAGATAAATAGATTTTTTTTAAAAAAAAGACAGGTTGACTACTATAATAAGTCCTAAGCTTTTCCACCAGAATTTTCCACATCACATTCATCTCGGTGTGTTGTTGATGTTTTTTTTAATTCGTGTGACTGTTTTAATGCGATGGATAAAAATAGAAGGAACAGTCTATTGCTATACATGTGGGCATATTAGGGGCTCACAATGAGTTATTCGAGTGTGTATTTTTGTTGATGAGAACTTTTTCTTCCTCTTGACTGTATCCTTTTTTGTCTTGCACAAAAGAGTCACATATAAATGTAGTGCTCTTTCTTAGTGTCAGCACTGAGATAGACCTCGTCAGCTGTGCAAGAGAAGGAAAGCACGTTGATACAGAACAGTGTCTATTTGTGAGAGAGGTGAAAGTTCTTTATTCTGTCTTCTTTTTACTTTAACTCTAGTTAGTTAATTTTTCAAAAGTATCAATTATATGTGTGAGTGATTTTCCGTTATAGTGGATAGTTTAAACAACATGTGATGACATAGCTGAAGGGAGAATCTAACTCTTCCTCAGAATCATAGGAGAGAAGTGCTTTATTTATTAGTTTTTATTTTATTTTAAGTGGTGGGGTACAAGTGGGGATTTGCTACATAAGTAAGCTGCATGCAGGTGAAGTCTAGGCTTCTAGTGGGTCCTCTCTGCCCCAACAGTGGAACAGGTACCCAGTGTGAGGCCATATGTCCCCCTCCTTTCTCCCTCTCTACTTTCCTCCCTCCCTCCCCTAGCAGTGTCCAGCATCTGCTGATCCCTCCCTTGTTCTCATGTGACCAGTGATCAGAGCCTGCTCATGAGTGAGAGCATGCGGTGTTCAACTCTCTGTTTCTGTGATAGTTCACTTAGGATGATGGTCTTCAGCTGTATCCAAGTGTGCAAAGACCATGTTTTTGTTCTTCTTTATGGCTGCATAATATTGTGTCGTACATTTTCTTTACCCAGTCCATTTTCAGTGGGCATCTGAATTGGTTCTACGCTTTCGCTATTGTGAATAGTGCTGCAAAAAACATGCATGTGCAGGTGTGTTTTTGGAAGAGTGATTTATATTCCTCTGGGTATATTCCCAGGAGAAGGATTGCTGGATCATATGGAAGCTCAATTTTTAGTTCTTTGAGAAATTGCCACACTGCTTTCCACAGAGGTTGAACTAGTTTACATTTCCACCAATAGTATAGAAATAAGTGTTGCCTTTTCTCTGCAGCCACACCAGCACCTGTTGTTTTTTTGACTTATTAATGATAGCCATCCTTACTGGTGCTAGATTGTATCTCATTGTAATTTTGATTTGCAGAAAAATGGCTTATTATCAAAGATCTAGAATATAATATTTTTAGCTGTTGCTGGTATAGTAACACTTTCCTTTCTTTATCGTCTGTATAAATATAAACTTTAAGCTTCAAACGCAGACAGACAAAGCATATACCTTTATTTTTTTTTAAAGCTTGCTTAACTTCTATTACAGCCTGAGTTGGGTTAAATAGTTCCCCCAGCTCAGCAAAAAATTTATGTCCACCTAGAATCTGTGACTGTGACCTTATTTGAAAATGGGGTCTTTGCAGAGGTAATCACGTTAAGATGAGTCATCCTAGATTAGGGTGGCCCTAGTAAGAAGCGGGAAATTTGGACGTGGAACACAGGGGACAGCCATGAAAGATGAAGGCAGAGACTGGAGAGATGCATCTGCAGGTCAAGGAATGCAAGGGCCTGCTGGCAGCCACCAGAAACTGGAGGAGGCTAGAACATTTCTTTCCGAGAAACTTCGGAGGGAGTATGGCCCTGCCGACATCTCATTTGCAGACTTTTAGTCTCCAGAACCATGAGAATAAATTTCTGTTTTAAGTTACCTGTTTGTGGTATTTGTTATGGCAGCCCTAGGAAATGAATACACAGTCCCTTCATAAATTGGAGAGGCAGGAAATTAATCAATTTGGGGATCTCTTCTTTCAAGTTGTATTAATCTCGTCTTTCAAGTTGCATGTGCCACCACACCTGGCTAATTTTTAATTATTATTATTTTTTTGTAGAGGCAGGTCTTGAACGTCTGGGCTTAAACCTCTGTCTTCCAAAGTGCTGGGATTACAGGTGTGAGCTATAAGACGTGATGTCGGGGCAGGGCCCACAGATCCTTGATGTCACCACACTACCCTGCAGTCCCTGATCATCCCTCACTTGGTCACCACCAGTCCTCTTCACTGGTTTCTATAGAACTGAATCTTGCTTCCATCCATGTGGCCCTTTCTGCCTGCCCCATTCACGATATCCCCTCTCCTGAGTGGCCAGGAATGACTCGACTTCTCCCATGTCACTCTGTAGTTTGTGTAGATCTGTTCTGTGGTGTCTTTTTCTGACGCTCCAGCACTTGACTAGGATGATAGACTGCAGGTATGCTCTGCATTTGAACCCCAGAAACCCATCTGGGGTGCTGCCATCACTCCAGGACCTGACTCAGTGCATGGCCTAGGATTCGCTATGGAGGTATGTCTTGTCACTTCCTCTCTGACTCTGTCCCCATCACTTGAACCAGGGAATATTTTTCTAGCCTTGTTTTTGAAAGTGAAGTATGTGGGTGTGTGTGTGTGTGTGTGTGTGTGTGTGTGTGTGTGTGTGTGAGGGGATGGGGGGGTTAAAATCCTGCTCACTCACACTGTTTTCTCTAAGATCTTCTGTCTATGACCTACTTCATTTCTAATCCTCCCCACCCCTCACTTTTTTTTCTTCTTTCTTTTCTTTTCTTTTTTTTTCATCAGTGTTTCACTCTGTTGCCCAGACTGGAATGCAGTGGCATGGCCACAGCTCACTGCAGCCTCCAACTCCTGAGCTCAAGCGATCCTCCCTCCTCAGCTTCCCAAGTAGCTGGGACTTCAGGCATGCCACACCACACCTGGCTAATTGAAAAAAATTTTTTTTGTAGAGGCAGGTCTCTCTATGTGGCCCAGGCTGGTCTTGAACTTCTGGGCTTAAGCTTCTGTCTCCCAAAGTGCTGGGATTACAGGTGTGAGACACCATGCTCAGCCTTCTACTCCCTTAACAGCCTAAATTGGGTTTCAACTCAAGGTTATTTAGCGATGTCTAGAGATGTTTTTGAATGTCACAACTACAGAGCTGCAGGGTGCCACAGACATCTCGTGGGTAGAGGTCAAGGATGCTGCTAAATATCCTACAGTGTGACAAATACCCTACAGTGTTACAGAATGTAACAAAGACTTGTTGACCCAGATGTCAGTAGTGCCCCTGTAGAGGAGCCCATCCTAGTTTCTTGAAGCGAAGAGTTGGAAAGACATGTCTCTTCCACTTTGCTCTCTGCCATCCTGAATGCCTTTCTTGAGGGAATGCTTCTGAATGGGACAAGAGTTCATGTGACGAGGAGCTCACAATTACATCAGGACTGTGCTGACTCTCTTGAGAGGGGTTTGAAAATCCTTTCAAATTCTTCTTTCATATGAATCCTTTATAATAAAATATAAAACAGCTGTGAAAGTTATTTGATATTTCTGAATTAACTAGAAAACCAGGCCACCTAATTTGGGATGGGAGAATCCACTTTAGAAGCCTGATTTTTCTGGATTGGCCACCGAGAGAGTTCATGTGACTTAGGCAGTTTAGTGATTTAGTGACTTCACGCCTGGCTGCCAAGAGCGCTGAACTGAGGTGGAAACGTGGATTCCAGCCTCACTTCTCTGACCAGCTGCTTGAGGAGGCAGCTTCACTTTTCTGGGCCTCTGTTTTCTCCTGTGTTACACTAGATTATCTCTGAAATGATAAATTATCATTGATTCTTTTCTGTGATAGGACCAGATTATGGACAGAAATAAGCTTTCATATATAAACTCTAAAATATACTAATATAAAATCATCTTTCTAAATGACATGCTTTAGAAATTCTTTTTTGGATTACTTGTTGTCCAACAAAAGCTGTTCTTTTTTCTCCATGTGCCCTTAATTAGGGTAAAAGACTAAACGGCCACAATAAAGCGACCCAGCAACATAGTGACTTAAAAAAAAGGGACTAGATCACATTTCCCAGACTCCCTTTCATTTGAGTGTGATTAAGTTTTCAGTAATTGTGCATGACAAGAAGTGAGATGTCTAAACTCTGCAGCTGGCTGGGCATGGTAGCTCACACCTGTAATCACAGCACTTTGGGAGGCTGAGATGAGAGGACTGCCTGAACCCGGCAGTTCAAGACCAGCCTGGGCAACATAGGGAGAACTCATCTCTACAAAAAAATGCAAAAATTAGCCGAACGTAGTGGCACACACCTGTAGTTCCAGTTATTTGGAAGGCTGAGGTAGAAGGATCACCTGAGGCCAGGAAGTTGAGGCTGTGGTAAGCCGTGATCATGCCACTGCACTTCAGCCTGGGTGACAGAGTGATACTCCAGCTCAAAAACAAAACAAAAAATAAAAAGAAAAACAAAACTTGTAACGCTCATCTTCAAGGCAGTGGAAGTGCCTCTTCTATAAGCTCTCCTTTCCTCCAGCTGAAGTCTCTGGCTTTGACCATGCAAGTGACAGTGATGCCCAAGAAGCTGGAACTGTAGAATGACAGGAACCTGAGACCTTAGGTGATGGAATGGTGCAGAACTTCCCACCTCCCTGGACTGTTCACCTCGGCACTGTTTGAGAAGGTACACACTTTTTTGTTTAAAGTATCATTGAGTGTCTTTATTACAGAAGCTTAGCCTTTTGCCCTAATAAATAGAGAAGCTCGTCATGTAATAATCAAAACAGCAAACTTCAAAGAAAAAATGCATTCTGTTATACTCAGTGTGAGGTCTTTAGTACTGGCATCCAGTACCTCAGTACTAAAATAAAAGTGAACTATTTCAAAGTCAGAAGAGGGCATGAACAAGTTTAGTTCTATCGTATTCACAGTCCCTTCTTTTCTCAACTGGGTCTGTACCCTTTTCTCATGTGAATTGTGTACTAAACAACAGTTCTCATAATCCTCTTCGAAGTTGGCCTTTTTTGTTTCAGAGGTGACCTATGCCTCAGAGAATTATTAGCTCCTATATCTGCAATCACTCAGTTTTAGACTTACAGTATTCTATTTTATATTTATTATTTCTCTTATAGCTCTTTTTACTTCTGGTCTTTTTGCTGGAATACAGGGTGTGTGGCTAACTTCCCTTGTTTTGGGGTGCAATTGTCCATTGCAGCCACTTAAAAAGAATACTTGGGAAGACTGCCCTGTAAGCCGCAGAGAGGTAAAAGCAGTATTGGGGGGAGATGGTGGTGTAGACCATCTTGGCTTTCATTGGAAAGGCAGTAATGTCTTGCCAGAGTTCTGCTAAAATACATCACTACTTTCTCTCTAGCAAATGTTCTTTCTGGCTGTTGTTACAGCCACTCAACTGTAAGTTACAATAGTAGTAATTATTGTGTTAGTTGAGATCTTAACCTAATCCTGATGGTGAACTGTTTTTATGTTAAATGAATATCATTTGTTTTAACTATGCAAATAGAAACTATTTTGTTAGGATAGATATTAATTTAATTACAAGATAATGAAAAAGAGAAAGACTATAAATTGGATATTCAGTTCTATATATATTCAAATATGGACAAATAGGTTTTCCTGTTGATTTTTTTTCTTAAAAGGCAAAGTTGATGAGCTGATCTGTGATTTGAAGGGAAATGGCTTTGATCATCTTATCAACCTTTCCTCTTAGCTTTCTGCAAATGAACCCATCTTATATACTTGGCATATATTTGCAATACTGTTGCTATTTGAAATTAAACTTCCCAGGTGACTAAGGACATTTGGGTTTAAATGTTAGTTCAGTGAGTTTTTCTTGATGACCCTATGATGTCATCACTTCTACTCAATTTAAATTGGTCCTTTGGAAATAAAACTTGCTTGCAAGTTGTACTCTTGATATTCATTCATGCAGGTCCAAATAGTAGATTTTTATTTTTCTAGAGGCAAATGGCAGTTTGAATCCATACTTGCTGTGTTGTCCTTTGGATGGAGTAGGAGACCCACCTTTCCTCTGATGTTTTAAGCAGACAGTTGTGGATGGTTTCCCAGGAAGAAAATCCCCAACAGGGAACTTTGTGAAGAGTTGTTACATTTGCTCTGTAGCTCTCTGTGTTTTGATACACTGAGCAAGGAATGTTGATGAGACATGAGGCAGAACAGCTTGTTCCTCCACAGCTATTTTGACTTTGCAATGCTGGCAGTAGTAAAAAAAAAAAAAAAAAAAGTTTAGTGTGTTAACTAAGCAAACACATGGGCTTGGAGAAAGGCTACAGAACAGCTAGGCTATTCTCGGTATCCAAAACCCCAGTGCTTAGGAACTTTTGATTCTAGCTTATGAATTTATCATACTTGGAATTCTGCATTTCTCTAGATGTCCCTTTTTTCTGGGAGTGTTACTAGGAACAAATGGTGTTGCTAACAAAGTGAAATTGCTGTTGTCTTCAGTGATCAAATTTCAATACAAGGAAGAATAGATACCGCAAAAGATTAAGAATGTGATTATGAAAACCAACTTAGTTAAGAGAAATACCCATGCTCTTTAGGGATTAATAAATACAGATTCTCCTGAAAAAATGGGAAGTATCCAATATGGAAGTCGGTTATACCAGGGCCACTGCTGGGCATTTTAGGAGAATGTGGATTATCAGCTTGGGTTTTATAAGTCGTTGCTGTTTTTCACAGAAGTGCTAGTGTGCCAGCTTTGAGGCAATGCTTTAAGAGGCATGGTGAGTTTCCATTGATTGACCTCTCTTTCTTATTCTCCTGCCATCTGCCATGAGAAGAACATGCCATTGTTAGCCACAGCTCTTTTTCCCTGGGGCCCAACATCAGAAATATAAGCAACTCACCTGAACACGAGTCAAGCCAAGCCTAACTGAGCCTAACCAATCCACCGATGACCTGCAGAACCTCTCAGGAGGAAACGAATATACACTATCTATTTCTGCTTTAAAACATTGAGATTTGGTGGTTATTTGTTATGCGGCAGAACCTGACTAATACACCTTTCCTAGAGGTCTCTACAGGCTGTTAATGTATGGGAACCACAGTGCATCTGACCCAGAGCCCATGGCCTGCCCCAGATGCCCTTGGCATGTTGGTTTCCCAGCCCATGCTATTCATGTATGGTTTCCACAGTGCTATAGCATTTCCTGGCTACAGTTCAAAATTTCCTATTCCTCCTATCACTTTTTTAGACTCAGATGAAACCCCACAGTACTGGGTTTAGTGTCTGGCATCTGAGAAGTGTGATGGTATTAATTCCCATGGAGCAATCCTTGACCAATGGGAAACTGAAGACGAGAAAGGAAATATCCCTATCCCCTCTTCCTCCTTCCCATAACTATTCCAACTACATAACCATAGGGCTTGTTTGAAGAAGTCCTGTGTAACGAAGCAGATGCTCCTGCTGAGTGATCTGCTGTGTCTCTGCACAGCTCACTGTGAAGCAGTGACCAGATGTATGGATTTCCATCCTTCTTTGCCTCATTTCCCTTACTTCCACTGCCCTGGTTTGTATGACCCAAAGAAACATCAGCACTTAAGCCTTGGTTCTTGCTTTGTTTTCTAGAGAACCTAAGCTAAGACCTTGATCTAGACTACCATGTCAGAGTGAAGATCATAAGATTGGTTATTAGGATGATGTCAACTAATACCTATTGATGAACTTTGACTGAGTGCTTTCAGTTCATTTCATTTAACATTCATTATAATTTATGAGCTGTGTTATATTATTAGCTAGTTTTATAGAGGAGGAAATCAAAGATTTGAAAGGTTTGATAATTTGGCCAAGATAGCATAGCAAGTAGGTGGGGCTGGGATAGAAACCCAGATATTTCTGATGATATAACTTATGAGTTAAACTACTAAGTAACACAAATAAACTATAGAGTAGATCACAGGGTGTCAAATTGCAATGTCTTATGTGCTCTGTTATGCCTCAGAGCCCTGATACAGAGGATTGTATGTAGTGTATATTCAACATGTATTTTTCAATTTAATACATGATTTGTTAATCTTTCATTTATTGATAATATTCTGGCAAACCTAGAGCTATTTTACATAGCACTTGTGGTTTGTCAATTTTTAAAAATATAATTTTACTGTATTTTAGATTCAGGTGGTAAGTGCATGTTTGTTACACAGACATACTGTGTGGTGGTGGGAACCCATTCTTCAGATAGTGAACATTATACCCAATAGATAATTTCTGAACCTTAACCCTTTCCCTGCTTCCCCCCTTTTTAATGTCTTCAGTGTCTATTATTTCTTTCTCTATGGTCACCTAGCTCCTTCATATAAGTGAGAACATGTGGTGTTTGGTTTTCTGTTTCTGAGTTAGTTTGCTTAGGATGATGTTCTCCAGCTCCATCCAGGTTGCTGTAAGGACATCCAGGTTGCTGTAAAGGACATGATTATATTCTTTTTTGTGGCTGTGTAATATTCCATGGTATATATGTACCACATTTTTAAAATTCACTCAATCATTGGTGGACACTTAAGTTGGTTCTATGACTTTGCTATTGTGAATAGTGCTGCAATGAACATACAAATACAGGTATCTTTTTAATGTAATTATTTCTTTTCCTTTGGGTAGAAAACTAGTAGTGTGATTGCTGGGTCGAATTACAATACTATTTTTAGTTCTTTGAGAAATCTCCATTCTGATTTCCTAGAGGTTGAACTAGTTTACAATTCCATCGCCAGTATATGAACATTCCCTTATCTCCACAACTGTGCCAACATCTGTTGTTCTTTGACTTTTTATACTTATTTCTTTTTTTTTTTTGAGTTGGAGTCTCACTCTGTTGCCCAGACTGGAGTGCAGTGGCCGCTCCCAGCCACTGCAGCCTTGACCCGCTGGGCTCTGGTGATCCTTCCGCTTCAGCCTTCCAACTAGCTGGAACTACAGGCACGCACTACTACGCCCGGCTAATTTTTTGATTTATTGTAGAGATGAGGTCTCACCAAGTTACCTAGGTGGGTCTCGAACCCGTGGGCTTAGGCAATTCACACTCACCTCAGCCTCCCAAGGCGCGGGATTACAGGCTGAGCCACTGAGCCCGGCTTGTTCTTTGACTTTTTAATAATAGCCATTCTGATTGGTATAAGATGATATCCCATTGTGGTTTTTATTTGAATTAAATTAGTGATGTTGAGCACTTTTTAGTGATGCTGAACATTTTTTCACTTGTTTGTTGGCTGCTTGTGTGTCTTCTTTTGAGAAGTGTCTATTCATATCCTTTTCCCACTTTTTAATGGGGATTTTTTTTCATGTTGAGTTGTTTGAGTTTCTTGTAGATTCTGGATATTAGTTCTTTGAGGCATAATTTGCGGATATTTTCTCCCATTCTGTAGGTTTTCTGTTCACTCTGTTGATTATATCTTTTACTTTGCAGAAGTTTTTTAGTTTAATTAAAACCCATTTATTTATTTTTGTTCTTGGTGTATTTGTTTAGCCATAAATCTTAAAATCATAAGTCTTTAGCCATAAATATTTGAGATCTTAGCCATACATTTTTTTGCCTAGGCCAATGTCCAGAAGAATTTTTCCTAGATTTTCTTCTAGAATTTTTATGATTTCAGGTCTTACATTGAAGTATTTAATCCACCTTGGGTTAATTTTTGTATATGGTGAGAGAGAGGGGTCCAGTTTTATTTTTCTAAATGTGGCTATCTAATTTTCCCAGCACCATTTATTGAGTAGTGTGGGTGTCCTTTCCTCAGTGTATGTTTTTTGTCTGCTTTGTTGAAGATCAGTTGGTTGTGGGTATTTGTGTTTATTTCTGAGTTCTCTATCTGTGCCATTGGTCTGTTTCTACTTTTGTACCAGTACCAAACTGTTTTGGTTGCCATAATATAAAGTCAAGTAATGTAATGCCTCTAGCTTTGTTCTTTTTGCTTAGGATTGCTTTGGACATTTAGGCTCTTTTTTTGTTCTATATGAATTTCAGGATTATTTTTTCTAATTCTGTGAAAACTGAAGTTGGTAATTTGATAGGGACTGCATTAAATATGTAGATTGCCTTGGGCAGTATGACTTTTTCACAATATTGATTTTCCTAATCCATGAATGTGGGGTGTTTTTCCATTTGTTTGTGTCATCTATGATTTATTTCTTTGTTCTATGATTTGTTTCTTTGTTCTCCTTGTAGAGGTATTTCACCTCCTTGTTAAATATATTACTAGATATTTTATTTTTTTGTCAGTTTGTTGAGAATTTTTACCTATGAATAGGCATTAGATTTTGTCAAATGTTTTCTCTGTACCTGTGAAGGTAATATAGTTTTTCTTTATTCTGTTAACATGGCTAATTATGCTTATTATATTAATATGGTGAATTACACTTTTTTTCATTTTAACAGGTCCAGTGAAATGTAATTGGCTATTACTTTACCAAGATTGCCATAACAAAATACCACAGACTTGGTGGTTTAAACAATATAAATTTTTTTATAGTTCTGGAAGCTAGAAGTCCAGATGAAGATATGAGCATTGTTGGTTTCTTCTGAGGTCTCTCTCCTAAACATACAGATGGCTGCCTTCTCACTGTGTCCTCACATGGTCAGCCCACAGCTTGCATCTTAATCTTCTCTTCTCATAAGGACACCAGTCTTATTAGATTAGGACCCACCAATATGACATTGTTTTACCTTGATTCTCTCTTTCAGGGCCCTATTTCCAAATATAGTCACATTCTGATATACTGGTGGTTATAACTTCAACATATGAATTTTGGGGGCAGAATTTAGCCCCTAATATTGACCTACAATAATATGCTCATATTTAAAGTGTAGAGTTTGATGTTATGACTTATACATACATCTATAAAACCATCACTTCAGTCAAGATAATTAGTATGTTCCTTGTTCCTCCAAATTTTCCAGTGCCTTTCTGTCATTCCTTCTTTTAGCCCTTCTCTTTCTCATTTCTATGCAATCATTGATTTGTTTTTGGCCACTGTATATAAGTTTGTATTTTCTAGAATTTTATACACATGGAATCATGAGATTGTACTCATTTTGTCATTCATCCTAATTATTTTGAGGCTCAGCCATGATGTAGCACGTACCAATAGTTTGTTCATTTTTGTTTCCTAATAATATTTCATTATAGGTATACCGTAGTTTGTTTATCCATTTGTGTGTTGATGGACATTTGAATTCTTTCCAGTTTGGGCCATTAAAGATAAAGCTGCTATGATCATTTGTGTAAAAGTATTATATGGCCATATTATTTCATGTCTCTTGGGTAAATACCTAATAGTTAAATGGCTGGATTTTATGGTAACCTTAAAAAAAGTCAACTTTTTTTTAAAGTAGTGGCAGTATTTTATGATTTTATTTAATTTAAAATATTTATTTTCAATTGACAAATAAAAAGTGTATAAATTTACATCATATAAAGTGATATTTTGATATATGTATGGATTATGAAATGATTAGATCAAGCTAGTAATTAATATATCTATCATCTCACAATCTTATCATTTTTGAAATGGTAAGAACATTAAAAATCTAGGGGTTTTTTTTAGCTATTTTCAAGTTCATAGTATTATTATTTGAATTGGGTCTCACTCTGGCACGCAGACTGGAGTGCAGTGGCACAATCATGGCTCACCACAACCTTGACATCCTGGGCTCAAGTGTTTCTTGTGCCTTAGCCTCTCCAGTAGCTGGGACTACAGGTGCACACCACCACACTTGGCTAATTTATTTTATTTTATTTTTTTAGTGACAAGGTATTGCTATGTTGCTCAGGCTGATCTTAAACTCTGAGGCTCAAGCAATCCTCCTGCCTTGGCCTCCTAAAGTTCTGGGATTTATAGGTGTGAGCCACCATCACGGCTGTTTATATTATTTTTTTTACCATAGTCACCATACTGTATAATAGATCTTCAAAATTTATTTCTCCTATCTAACTGAACATTCATATCCTTTGACTGACATCTTGCCATCCCGCATGCCCCTTTTCTCCTAGAAACCACCATTTTACCTTCTGCTATGAGTTCAACTTTTTTAGATTCCATATATAAGTGATTTCATTCAGCATTTTTCTTTCTGTGCCTGGCTTATTTTACTTATCATAATATCCTCCAGGTTCATTTATGTCATCACAAACAATAGGATTTCCTTCTTTTTAAAGGCTGGATTGTATCCCATTATATAAATATATACCACATTTTCTTTATTTATTTGTCTATTGATGGATACTTAGTTTGAGTCCATGTCTTGAAAATTATGAATAATGCTGTAATGAGCATGGAAGTGTACAAATCTCATTGATTTCATTTTTTTTTTTGGATACATCCTCAGAAGTGGGATTGCTGGATTATAGGGTAATTTTATTTTTAATTTTTTTAATAACCTCTATGCTGTTTTCCACAATAACTATGGGTTGTACTATTTTATAATTCTGCCATCAAGTGTATGAGAGTTTCAATTCCTCTATAACTTTACCAATACATATTTTTTCAGCTCTCTAAAGATCTTTTGCTGTATCTAAAAATTTTTGCCTATCACAAAGTCATAAAAGTTATTCTCCCGTGTTTTCTTTTAGAAGTTTTATAATTTGGGGTATTTGCATAAAGTTAAGTCAATGATTCATTCTGAGTTAACTTTTTTATTGGTACCAAGTATGGATTGAAGTTTATTTTTTGCATGTGGATATCCAATTGTTTTAGCTTCATTGTTGAAAGGTTAATCCATTTTCCATTGGATTTTCTTTGCACCTCTGTGGAAAACATTTGTCCATGTATGTGTGGGTCTATTTCTTCATTGATCCATTGGTATATAGTTATACAAATATCATATTTTCTTTATTATAAGAAGTCAAAATCAAGTAGTGTGAAATCCCCAACTCTGTTGTTCTTCTCCATAATTGTTGACTATTCTAGGTTCTTTTCTTTTTCATATGTGTTTTTCAATTCCAACAAAAATTGTTCTGGGATGTTTGAATAGAGTTTTCTGGAATCTGCAGAACAATTTGGGGAAAAATGACATCTTAAAAATATTGAGTCTTTTGAACAGATTAATATATCTTTGTGTGTTTTTTTAAATTTAATTTCTCTCAACCACGTTTTAAGGTTTTCTGTGTGTAGGTTTTCCACATCTTTTGTGTGATTTACCCCTAAGTAATTTGTATTTTTTTGATGTCACTGCAAAATGACATTTAAAATATTCAATTTCTAATTGCTCATTGATAGTATGTAGAAATTCAATTGTTTTTTGTATGGTGATCTTTTGTCCCAAAGTCTTGCTAAGCTCACTAATTAGTGCAAGTAGCTTTTATTCTAGATTCCATCACATTTTTACACAAATGATCATCATGCTTTTTGTTAATACAGTTTTTTTTCTTTTCTGATTTGTAAGCTTTTTATTATTTTTTTTCTCTTACTGCAGTAGCTGAAACCTCCAGTACAAAGTTGAATAGAAGTGGTAAGAGCAGATATTCTTGTCTTGTTCCAGTCTTTTATCTTTAAGTATGGTAAATTTTTCATAAGTGCCTTTTTTCAGTTGAGAACATTCTCTTTAATTCCTGCTTTTCTGAGTAATTTTATCAGAAATCGATGTTGAATGTGGCAAATGCCTTTATTATGCCTATTTTATGTGCCTATATAGAGAGGTTGAAGAATTTCTTTTAATATTTATTGTTGTGTAGATCTGCTAGAAAAAATAATTTTGGAGGGGAAAGATCTGAAAAATGTCTTGGTTTATTCTTCATTTTTGTAGGATATATAAATAGCCTACAATTCTACTTAGAATCTATTTAGAATTATTTGTAGTATTCCAGAATAATATTTTTTCAGCTCTCTAAAGATCTCATTCCATTTTATTTATTTACCCTTCATCATTTCTGATGAGAAATTAGACTTAACTCTTCTTCTTATTCTTTTAATGTAATATTTCTTTTTCTGTGTTGCTTTCAAGATTTTCATGCCATCTTTGATTCTCAACAGCATGACTATGGTGTACCTCCCTGTGGTTTTGTATTTTTCCTCTTTTGGTGTTACAATTCTTGATTCTGAGGTTTGACATTTTAAATCAATTTTGAAAAATTATTGGCCAACATGTTTCCAAGTATTTCTTCTGACCTATTTTTTTACCCCTCATGGATTCAATTAACTGCTTATTGGACTGGTTAATACACCCCAGAGATCATAGACTACCTATCTCAACTTTTCTACTCTTTTTTATCCCTTTTAGTTTTAGTTGGATAATTGGCCTGTCTTCAAGTTTACTGCTTCTTTTTTCCCTACTGTTAATAGTATGCTGTTAAGCTCATAAAATGTATTCTTTATTTCTGATATATACATATTTTTATTTTCAACATTTCAGTTTTTTTAATATAGTTTTCATTTCTCTGCTGAAATTCTCTATCTATTCATGCCTTCCTTCATCTTTTGACATATTTATCCTGACTATGCTAAAGTCACCCCTGATAATTCTAACATCTGGGCTTTCTAGAGTCTGATTCCATTGACTTTCTCATTTAATTATTGCTAACATTTTCTTTATTCTTTGTGTGTCTCATAAATTTTAATTGTATATTGGACATTGTAAGTAAAAACAGAAACAAAAACAAAACAGAGATTGAAGTACATAATTAACACCTACTCCAAAAAAATGAACACTTGTCTTTTGTTGGATCTTCGTGTGGGAAAGTTGAAGAAATCTATTGCATGAGGGAGACCCAAAAAAACCTGGAATTTTTTTTTTTTTTTTTTTCTGGAGGGCTGGTTCCTTGTAGTATAGACTTCCCCAGCTAGATGAATGTTCTAGGAACCTGTTGGCATCAGTGTACTAGCTAGTGTTGTTGAAAGAGGCTGTGTTTGGCTTCAGTGATTTTTTTTTTTTTTTGAGATTCTTTCAATGCATTTGCTCATTTTATGTCGGGCAATTTAAGAGCCCACCTGCCCACACTGTGCTGAGTGTTCAGCAATTTTTAAAATCAAAACCAGCATGATCCCCATGCCCCATCCTTCCTGTTTACCCCATCTTATCCTGAGCAATTTTTTTTTTTTTGTCTCCCTGTGTGAAAAAAGTCCTCAAAGGGAAATGTTTTCCCAATGTGGAAGAAGTGAAACAAAAACCGGCAGAAGCAGTAAAAGGCATCAAAATTGATAAGTTTCAAAACTGTTTTGAGCAGTAGAAAAGGCATCTTGATAGGTGTATTGCATCAAATGGAGAGTACTTTGAAGGCAACTGAAGTTTAAACATGTAATAATAGATACACAATTGTTTAAATAAATTAATTCCGGGTTTTGGGAGTCCCCCTTGAATATTTGAGGCGTATGGATATTGTTTCAGCTTTAGTTAGATTAGCTTACCATTGACTTCAAATGTTTTGAGGACAGAATAATATCTTTCCTATCATTAGGACTTGCAATCTGAGCATTGGCAAAATTTCAGCTATTGTGTATATCCCCACCTGTGCAGACTGCTAAGGAATTCTTGCTTTCCTGCTTCTGACTTTATTAGTCTCATGAAGTCTCTCTTCTTTCAGCTGCTCTGCTTTCCCCCTTTGTCATCTAGTGCCTTGCATTTAATAAAAGTCCACAGTGCCCTGAGGAACTCCTCAGTTCTTCTGCCTTATTTCTATCTTCATTTGCAACTCTGTTGACTAGGTGAAGGCCCAGGCCTTTTCAGACAGATTTCTATCAGCTCTTTTGTACTGACTTGGTCTTTACTAGGATGCTGCCTTGCACTTAGAAAAGTCTTCACATGCCTCATGGGCAACCCTCCCTTGGTTTTAGGTGTAGTTCTTCCATGTACGTGGGGAAGGCCTGCAGTAAAGTGCTAGCAGGTAAGTGCAGCCTCACTGTGTAGACAGGATTCTTCGGAACTCCAGCATGTCAAGTCAGTCCACACACAGGGCTGATGGCCCTGTAAGATTCGTATAGTTTCTCATTTTCCTTTCTGTGGTGGATTCTGTCTCCTGCTGTTCCACTAGGGATAAGAGCATTCATTGGTCTCCTTTTTTCCTAGAATGGGACTATAACTACACTGATTTTAGATAATTTAGCTTTATTAGTGTTTATTAGTATTCTCAGCTTTCACGATGTGTTAAAAAGCTATGATTTTATGGATTATCTGGCTTTTCTCTAAATATTAGATTTGACTAATCATCTCCATGACTCTAAATTTCAAATTATTGAATAATTAAAAATAAATTTAAAAGCAAACCTTCTACCAAGGTAAGAAGAGTTTGTAGGTGGAGGTCTGCTTTTTTACTGTCTGTCCAGCCTTGGATAAACTACTTCTCTGCTGCTTTGCCCACTTCACAAGGTAGACTTTTAGCTACATATGGTCAAAGACTAGGTCTATATTTAATTATCAATGTGTCCTCATTGCCTAGCAAAGTACCTAACATCTACTAGGCTTGAAGAAGTTGGATATTGAACCAATGAAAGAGATTTAAGAGGAAAAGTTGGATCCTATTTTATAGATTTTTGACAAGCTCTAATTTTAAAAATGTGTTGAGATTTCTCATAAATTGAAGGATTGGAATATGTCTCTCACACATGAATTCATACAACTCTATAGATCTTCAGATTATTCAAGTTTAATAAACATTGAGTTAGATGACAGATAAAAGACTGGTCTTTGTGTGTTTATTACACTTGATCTTAGCCAAAAGGCTGAGAAGCGATTTTGTGTTTGTTTATGAGAAAATCTGAATAGAAAGCCGCTATTCTCACAGAAAGCCTCAACTGAGAAAGCTGAGGCCACAAGTCTGGTAGCCATGCCTAGGTTGATATAGTGTGCCTGTCTTAACGGGGTTAATAGACACATCAAAGGAAAGACAATAAGCAGAACTCTTAGCTTTGTGCAAGAGCCCCAGGACAAGACCTGAGAGAGTGTGCACCTACTGCCTCAAAGTGTAGTGTTACTGTGAGATGTAGGGGAAAGAAAGGTCATGGTGTGTGTGTGTGTGTGTGTGTGTGTGTGTGTGTGTGTGTGTGTGTGTGTTTATGCATGCATAATATACATGTGTATGTGTGGAAAACACTCTTCACTGGTCCTTTGAGATAATATCTGTGGAACTCTTTAACAAAAGTAACCAATTTTATTAAATGCTTTCCATGTGCCAGTCACTGTTCCAAGTTCTCCACAAAAAAGTAAATCTTTTACCCTCATAATAGCGCTAGGAGATAGACACTATTTTTGTCTTCATTTTTCAGATAAGGAAGCTGAATCTCATAAAAGTTAGAAAGTGTTTTGTGTTTCATAGCTAGTAAGTAAACAGAGCTCAGTTTGAAACCCAGATCATCAGGAGCTAGGTCTTGTGCTCATAACAACTCTTCTAGGCTGCCTCCCTTGAAAGCATCTTAGTGCTTTCATGCTGTATTTGTGTTTGTTGTTTTTCTTATTATTTTGTACCTTGTTGGTGGATAGTGGTTGTGAATTTGTCATTGTTGGATTTCTAAAGCCTTGTTCCTTATGGAATTTAAGGTTCTGCTTTCTCTGTTGTCACCTGTACTTAGCCAGGGCTTTTTTGTTACCTTGGAAATGAAAGTTGAGTCAACAGAGCATCTGTTATATTGCTGCTGGTAGAATGGCTAACTTTTAGACCTGGCACTCTTTTTACTGAATCTGATGCCACAGTCATTTGAACTTCAGGTATTAAGAAATGTCAGTAAAGGGTTTGGGGAAGCAGTGGTGACAGTAGCTCCAATGCAGGTAACAACAGTGAATGTAGCTGAGCTGTGAAAGCTGTGAATAAGATAGACAAACTTAGTGATAGCAGAGGAAGCTGTGGGATTTCACATCTTTATTCCTTCAGAAACTATTCATTGAACACAGATATGAGGTGCTGAAAAAACAGTGGAGAACAATACAGAAGGCAGTTCTCATGCGTCAGCAGCATGATAGGGGAAGATCAATAGCTCCTAAGTAATAATAGCCAACACTTGTATAGAACTTACTACAAGCCAAGTACTTTGGTAAATTTAAACAACATGATCTCAAGTGCTCCACTGAACAGTCCTAGAAGGAGGGTTCTCTCATGTGTTCCATTTAACAGTCCTAGAAGGAGGGTTTTTTCATGGGCTCCACTCAACAATCCTGGAAGGAGGGTTCTCTCGCATGCTCCACGCAATAGTCCTAGAAGGAGTGTCCTCCCACGTGTTCTACTCAACAGTCCTAGAAAGAGGGTTCTCTCACATGTTCCCCTCAACAGTCCTAGGAGGAGGGTTCTTTGATGTCTAGCTTGCAGATAAGGGGACTGAGGCACAGACAGCTTAAGAAAATTGCTCAAGATCTCACAGCCAGTGAGTAGGAGAGCTGCTATCTGAACCCAGGAAGACTGGCTTGAGGATCTTCCACCAAACACTATCCTTTTTGACTAACAAAAGGTGTGTCAATTGGCAACTGTGGCAAGAGCTTCAGACACCATGAAAGGATTAAGGTTTTGCGCCTAGTCTGGAGGGTCTGGAAAGAATTGCCCGATGAAGTGATGAGGAGTGATGGAAAAATCAGCCAGGTGAAGCAGTGTGCACGTGCCTGAGTCTGTGTTTCTGTGACCAAGTGTATGCAACAGGGTTGGGAGATCCTTCATATTTGAGACTTTTGGAACACATCTCTAAATATCCTCAAAGTATATGTCACCTTGTGATTATTTTGATGAAAATCCAATTCATGTCAACTTTCAGGTCCTGTTTTGCAGCATAATTCAAAGTGAGACTGGGTGTGTACATGACTGGAAGCCAGCTTTTGTGTGCTGTGTCTTGCTTTGTGGGCAGTGAATGGCACATGAAAAGGCTTGGGAAAGTGAGGCTGGGTGTGTGCATGGCTGGAAGTCAGCTTTTGTGCACCATGTCCTACTTTGTGGACAGTGAACGGTAGGCACATGAAGAGATTTGAGCGTACTGGAAAACTAAATTCACATCCCAGCTCTTTAGCCATGGTTGTTGATCACATTTGTTGTTGTGTTCTCTCTCTCAATTAATAGAAAGTGCATAAAAGTTTTAAAAAGCTCAAATCAAGCTGGGCTCGGTGACTCAACCTGTAATCCTGCTCTTTGGGAGGCCGAAGTGAGTGGATTGCCTGAGCCTGTGGGTTCGAGACTCGCCTGGGCAACTTGGCGAGACCTCATCTCTACAATAAATCAAAAATTAGCTGGGCGTGGTAGCGCGCACCTGTAGTTCCAGCTACTTGGAAGGCTGAGGCAGAAGGATCGCCGGAACCCAGCAGGTCGAGGCTGCGGTGACTGGGAGCGGCCACTGCACTCCAGTCTGGGCGACAGAGTGAGACTCCAACTCAAAAAAAAAAAAAAAACCTCAAATCAGTGTACACTTCCATATATCTGTAGGCTTTTATAGCTTGCAGGTGCCTGGTAATAACAGACCACCTACAGCTAGCCAATGAGGTTAATTCTGTGCTTCATCCTGGAGTCAATGGTCCCTCAAAGAGAAAGCTGCAGTTTACTGTACACAAAAGCAAATGGAAATAGGAGGGCCACAGATTCAAGAACTATAGACACAGGATTGAGGGGTGAAGCGAAAAAGAGAAGGACGTGGAAACTCTAAGCACTGAGGCTGCTCCTATGCCCAACTCAGTTCTGTTCTAACATTAAAACAAAGAATGCTTAACTAGGAAGCAAGTAGAAATGAGGCTGTGTGTTAGCAAGCCTTTAGCAGCTTCTCACCAAGTGACACATGTGGTGTTTAGCGTTCCTAATGAGTTGTACTAGGGTTATTTTTACACTTTTGGACATCTGTGGAGTGGTAAATGTGTTCCTAAATATTAGATATAATTACAAGAAAATATGTTTATATAAACCTATTTGGTACTAGATCCAGACTAGTTTTATTTTAATCAGGGTTTTGAATTATACATGACTTCATCCTTCTTCACCTTTATCCTCTTTAATCAAGAGTTGGCTGTATTAGGCATCTGCATTTGAGTGGCTACAACAAATTTCTTTGAACCTTGGTTTTCTGATGTATAAAAATGAAGTTAATACCTCGACGTCACTCAGGGTATTGTAAGGATGACACGATGTCATATGCAACAAAGCAAAGCGACTCTGGTGTAGGATGGATGCCCACATCATTTTAATCTTTTCCTTTTTCTTTCTTTCTTTCCCTCCTTCCCTTCCTCCCTCCTTCTTTTCCTTCTTTATTCCTTCTTCCCTTCCCTCCTTTCTTCTTTCCCCTCCCTCCCTTCCTTCCTTTATTCTTACTTCCTCCCTTCATCTTGGCAGTGGAACAGAGGGTCAGGAGACCAAGTCACAGGTTTGCTACTCAGAGCCTGGTGGGCTTGACTTAACCTTTCTGCTCCTTAGTTTTTTCACTGGTAACATAAGAGAATTCATTAAATAAATCCCCTTAGAGCCCTGCAAGTTGTCAAATTTTACAATTTAATTTTCTTTGATTCTTGAAGTATACATAAAAAGATTTGTTCCAGTTTTTGCCTGTTAAAAAGAAGGTCGTGATCCCAGCTCTGCCCTCCTGTGAACCTGGGAGAGGATTTCCACAAATACAGCCTCACTAAATCTGTAGGCTCCCACCTGAGTTGGCAGAGACCAGGTAGCTGGATGGATGGATGAGTTTCTATGAGCACGGCGCTGGGGAGAAGAACTTGAACCAATATTTGTGAGGTGGGGCTGGGACCTGAACTTTAGAACTAGTTCTCCTGGAGAATTTAGATAATTTTTTTTTTTTAAGTTGGAAGTTGGAGTCTCACTCTGTCACCCAGACTAGAGTGCAGTGGCACGCTCCTGGCCCCCACAGCCTCGACCTGCTGGGCTCAGGCGATCCTTCCGCCTCAGCCTTCTAAGTAGCCAGAACTACAGGCATGTGCTACTACGTCCAGCTAATTTTTGATTTATTGTAGAGATGAGGTCTCGCCAAGTTGCCCTGGTGGGTCTCAAACCCGCGGGCTCAGGCAATCCACTCGCCTCGGCCTTCCAAAGTGCTGGGATTACAGGCTGAGCCACCAAGCCTGGCCAGACAATCATTTTTTTATTTCCTTGGAAGAATGAGTAGTTTTATAAGGCAGGTTAAAAAGTGGCCCCAAAGATGTGTATGTTCTAATGCTTAGAACCAGCGAATGTGTGAATCTACGTGATGCAAGGAATTTTTGCAGATGTGATTAAATTAAGGGTGTTGAGATGGAGAGATTATGCTGAATTATCCAGTGGACCCAGTATAATCACTAGAGTCTTCATGAAGAAGACAGTAGAGTCAGAGCAAGAAAATAGTGACAGGAATACAAAGAGAGAGATGTTTGAAGATGCTGCACTGTGGGTTAGAAGACAGAGGTTGGGGCCCTGAGCCAAGGAGTGCAGACAGTCTCTGGGAGCCAGAAGAGGTGGGAGAGGAACTCTCTACAAGAGCCTCTAGGAGAGACTCAGCCCTGCCAACACCTGGACTTTAGCCTACAGGAAACCTTTCAGTCTTTTGAACTATAGAATCGTGAGGTAACAAGTTGACATTGTTCTAAGTCACTAAGTGTGGGTTAATTTGGTACAACAGCAATAGGAAACTAATATACCATGGCAACCAAAGTAAAAACTGCATTTTGAAACATTTATTATTTCTCAAAGTAAGACTGGATGCACAACTCTAAGAATGGGAGAATAATTCATCCCCATGAAGAATGGTGAAGAACAGAGAATTAGAATAGTTGAAAGTCAAAGATAAACCTTTAAAATCTTATTGAAAAATATCTCCACATGTCTTGTTACATTCACCTTCTTTGAACGTTTGAATCTCTGCCTTTTTTTTTTTTTTTTGTCTTCCCCAATGGAAAATATATTAAGGCAAAATAGTTGTACAAAGTTGAGTGGCAGAAAGGAAAACAAGCACAATTAAAGGACTTGTATTCAGTGTGACATGTGCTTATGGGACTTCTACTAGGTCCAGGCCAAATATATGTCTTCATTGACTGTTTATTTTAGATGTTAGAAAATCCATAGATTAAGTAACCTACATTTAAACAATGGTAGGCGTCAGGACTGGACTAATGGTGCATTTTTTGAAAAAGAGGTAGGAGTCTTTCTTTGGAAGTTTTTTATCCTTATAAATTATTCTTAGTTTGTTGCTATTGGTGAAAAATGTTTCTTCCTCATAACGTAAGTAACATTGAAAGAACTCCGGAAGGTAGGTTCTAGCTTAATTACATGAAGTTATCAGTCTTTCTACATGATTTTTCAGTTGTTAGTCTTTCCTTTTTTCTCCCATCTCACTTCTATGTTTTACAAATATCAGTCCCACCTACTGTATCTTTATTATTAATTCATTTAACTTCTGTTACAATGAGATCAAGAATTTATTCCTTTTTGAACATTCACGTCCCTACAAGCTTAGGAATGAATATTTGACTGACAGCAAAATCTACCCCCATGGAGCCTGTGTAAACACAAGTTTATGGGCTGCTGTGCAGGCACCTTTGGTGATTTACTTTCTGGTTATTGGGATTTATTTATTTTTTGATGGACTGGTAAATTATGAGGCTGTGGACCTTGCCAGGTTTTCAGGTATTAACTCAAAAAGCCTCGCTGGAAACACTGTAGTTGGCACTGCAACACAGAGAATGACCAATGATGCATCATATATTTTTAATAGATATATGTTTTAATAAACATTCTCCTCCTAAAGCAATGGATTTTAAAATAGGCTTTTGCCTTGAGCCATGTAGCTACCCAGCTGTGAGTTTTATAAGGCAACAATCTCCACATCATTAGATGTTGTGACTAATATTCCAGCAACTGAAATAATAGCTATTTACATGCCCATAAAAAGTTAAAATGACATTTAAGGTGCACTTACACTCAGAAAAGTATGCTAGTGAAAGCAATACCCCAAGTTCCTCATTCATGTTCCCCTCATTGACTTGTAAAGATCCCTTGCAAAACAAAAGATAGCTTAGAAGCCTTGCTCCAGACTTGCACCTGGGCCTTTCCAAACTGAGAGTGAGGTGGGATGCCTCAGCCTCAGATCTCCCTGCCCTTGGGAGTTCTAAGCACCTTGATGATTTTGGCTGCTTTCAGTGGCTCATGCCCTTGTGTTCTGTTCCTGTCCTTGCAGGGGGATTTGCTGTTTTCATTTCAGCTCACTGTTTTGCTCCTTTTTTTATGGGCTTCTATATGAAATTCACTCACATTAAACATTTAATGAATTTGCTGCAGATTTTATCAGCAAGTCATTTTGTGCCCCTTACAGCGCTCCACCATTTCTCTGGCCCCATGTGCTCACTCTCCCCCATCTAACTTCTTCTCATTGGTAGAAAAACAAACACATGTTCCTCTTCTTGTCATATTCAAAACAGAGCCTAGCCCCAAGGGGTATTATCTTCTATTCAAAATTCTTTTCAAGGTGTCAGTCCTCCCAATCCCCCAACAAAGAGTCTGATGCCAATTGTAAATATGCAATTATTTTTTTCTGTCCAGGTTTATGCCTGTAATCCCAGCGCTTTGGGAGGCAGAGGTGGAAGGATTGCTTAAGCACAGAAATTCGTGACCAACCTGGACAACATAGTGAGACCCCATTTATACCAACTTCTTTTATTTTTCATTTTTTGAGTCAGAATTTCACTCTGTTGCCCAGGCTGGAGTGCAGTGGCACAATCATGGCTTACCACAGCCTCGACCTCCTGGGCCTAGGTGATCCATCTACCTCAGCCTCCTGAGTAGCTGGGACTACAGGCATGTGCTCCCACTTCTGGGTAATTTTTTGATTTTTTTTGTAGAGAGGAGGTGTTGCTATGTTACTTAGGCTGATCTCGAATTCTTGGATTCAAGCGATTCTCTTGACTTGGCCTTCCAAAGTGCTGGGATTACAGGCATAAGCACCTGGCCTGCACCTGGCCAAAACGTATATTTTTTTAAAAATATTTTTTCCATCTCATTACATGACTGAAATCTTATTTTCTGTTCCTACTAAGTAGTTTGCTCACAGGCCTGTATCTGCTATACAGGTGTGAAAGGGAAATGTATCCTAAACTTTCTTCTCAGGTTCCTGTCTTCTGGACAGATGAAGAAAACAAGCAGGCAGGGAAGAATCACATTAGCAAGGAGTGCAGGATGGATGCCTGTTTTAAAGGAGAGCTGGTTGGGGATTTAGTTTCTTCTCTCTGGAGCTGCATGGGGAATGTGAAGTCAGGAGAAACTGCCTCTCTCTGATCTCGTTGGCTCAACCAGAACCATGCATCCCTTCTTCACCCATTTCTTTGACCTATAAATCTCTGTTATTCAGATGACAACCCAGCAGCCACGTTCTCTCTCCCTTGGTCCATCATGTAGGAACGCTGGCCAGTCAGAAATGGGGCACAGAGTGAATTTTCTTCTTCCCTGCTCTTCTCACCTCTCCCAAGTGGTCTGTCCTATTGGAAGAATAAACTGATGGAATTTGATTCCACCTGTGCTGAGTTTTCTTTAAAAAAAAAAAAAACTCAGCTATAGCTGAAGTGTCTGTTTGGTTTATGATTGTTAAGAGTAATTTGTTTCCTAAACTTAACCTAGTTTTAGTTACATAATTTGGAAGACTGTCCTTGATATTAGAAAACTAATTTTTATTAAAGACCAAGTTTTAAAGATAATCGCTTAGACTTCAGGAGATTCACTCATATAACTTGTTTTCTTTTTTATAGTATTTAGAAGATGTAGGTATTTTTCCCTTCCCCAGATAACGTGGAGAAAGCATCAGTGACTATCTCAAATTTCTTCAGGCTTTTTAAAAGGCCCAAAATGGACTTAATATAGTCAAAGATCAGCCATTTTTAACATTGCTTGGTTTTGTCATGTTTCCCTAGCAGTTCATTTAATTTACCCTCTAATCACTAGCCAAGGACAGAAGGTTTCTTAGAAGTAGCTATTGATACTTCTAAGAAGTTTTACAGCCCCCTCCCCAGCTTGTTTTGTATTAATTAGTTTTTCTATTTCAAATATTTGCCTCTAGCCATAAGAAACCTAATCAGCCCTTTGTGGCAGCAGTCATGTGACTGACCCACTCGTCTGCCTGCTGTCCATCATCTGATGTCAGAACCTGTGCTTACCTGCCCCTTGGTGATGTGAAACAGATCACCACCCAATCACCTTAAGGACTTACCCCCATCAAAGGGAGGTTTAAAAACATTCAGCCTCAAGCAGTCATTTGCCATTGCTTTGTTAAACTCTGGTGTGTCCATGTGGCTCTTTCCCTATGGCTGCTATGTTTTCCTAACTTTGGCCCCTTCCTCTTCCCCGGGGAAGTGAATTTCCTCTCTTTCCTCCTCTCCCTCCCCCTGCCATTTATTTTCTAAATAAACTATATTTTCCAATCTAATGTCTGTGCAATTCTTTGTATCTTACCTGCGGCACTGGATTGCAGAGCCTTGGTCAGACCTAACATTTTAGAGGCTCTACTGGGATTCTGACCTAACACTTTTATTCATCTCAAACTGTCACTTTGGGAGTCTGTGCAATCATGTTGTCCTTTAGGGTTCTCTGACTGGATTGCCTTTTCCTCAATCCTCCATTCTCACTATAATCTGAATGTAGATTTGTTTAAGTTGCCCATTCTCCCCCCGCCCCCACACACCTTCCATGTGATGCGTATATTCCTTCAGGTACCCTGGCTCCTTCATTCAGGTCCCCTTTGCAGTCTTGCCTATTGGGTGCAGTGAATTCTTTCTCTCTTAATTTGATCAACGTGAATTAACCTCTGAAACTGTTTTCATGCAGCTGTTGGAGAGTAGAGAAGAAAATATGGTGTGATCGCCTAATCTCCATACTCTTACATTGAAATTGTTTTCCATGAGATGTCCGGAAAATTTTGACTTTTCTAACTTAATTATAACAGCAAGTATCACTGCACACATATCACTTGCTCCTTATTCATTTAAAACTACTAGGGTATTTTACAAAGAATAGGGGCTAACCAGAGACCCACTACTTAATTCTCCATAATTTTATTGATATTAATAAAACAGCATGAAAAAAGTTTGCTTAAAAGAAAATGGGAAAGCAAGTCACTGGGTACCAAGAATGTCTAGTTGTGTTCTTGTGCACCTGGAACTCTCCTATGAATGAATCTGGTGTTTTTGAAAATTAGGAGAGATATTTATAATTTGCTTTCCTCTCCCATTTATCTGCAGGAATCCCAGGATTCACAGTAGAATCATCCCAGCATATGCTTTCCCCCTCACTGTTTTGACACTGAAGGAGGAATACGGAATTGCCTTGCACAATATTTGCACAACATGCCCTCGGCTTCAGTTAAGTCTTGAAAGACTTTGTGGGTTATGACATTCCCCTAAATGTGCTGAGCTTTCTTTAACCTTTCATAAAACATTGTGATCTTTATGGTCTGTATCATATTGTGCAGTAATGTGCTTTATTGTCCACAGAATAAGCTTTTCTTAAAGATAATTGGAAAGCTGGAAATGGCTGCTATCGGCTGATTTTTAAAAAATACATTATTTCTGAAATGGGGCTGGTGTAATAATGACCCTATCTGTTCAAGATTTAAGATTTGTCTTGGCAGAGAAAATTGATCCATTTCACCTTTGTCTAATGGAAATTTTTATCTAGGATTATCTGTTTATGTAAATGAATGTTCCTCTGAAAAGGGAACTTGAGGGGGCTGTAAATCTTGGTGACACTTCAGTTTCATAGGGGAGAAATTGGAAAGGATTCTAGTATTTATCTGCCTGAAATTGGTTATAAAAACAAAATTATCTTCGTGTACCTGCAGCATCTGATGTTTCCTGGAATTTCATTATATTTTTGAATAATTCAGTGCAATTGTAAGAATGGTATTTCTATATTACCTCATTCAGAAGTTGCTTTTACTTTTTCTATTTTCTAGTTGTTTTCTAATGCTGGCATTATAAAGGGAGTGAAGCTTTTGCTTACTGTTTCTTTCAGGGATTTTTTTTCTGCATAAGCTTCATAGTCTTGAGCTATTGTATGAAATGTGTTAGCAGAATATACATCGTTTCTCTTTAAAAAAAATAGCTTACATAAATTCTGGTCTAAGGTCAATATCAGAATTGATGTATGTGAAAAACAAATATTTTGGTTTTTCAAAGTGATTTTTGGATCCAGCTTAATCTCTATATACAGTATTTGGAAGTTGTAAGGTGGTAGCTTTGAAATGTCAGCATTGCCTGACAGATTCTTTTTCCTCAAATCAAAGGAAAGTGGAGAGTAAGATCAATCCATTTAAATGCTAGCTAACTGAAAAAAAACAAAGTGAAGCATTCATTTGTAGTACATTTTTTTGAAGAAATGCATCATTTCTTTATAAAGATGACTAACTTTATTATCTGATAGTTATCAGAATTACACGGTTGTTATGTTTCTTATGTAGTTACTTGCTTGCAAGTTTCTCCCCTTTGTATTATATTCGTGCTATTTCACCAGGATTTGAAAAAAATATATATTTTTCAATATTTTGAATGCAATGTGTTGTATTCCAAAGATGACGTGAATGTGATTATTCAGCTGTGTGATATAGGACTGAAAATTGGGAAGAACTTCAGCTGGTGCAACAAGATCCATTTATCACAAAGAGGAAGAGGGCCACAGCCAGGAGTGGTGGCCGCTGCCTGGAGCGTTCTTGTAAAAATCTTGTTCGGACACGCATTCCCAAATTGATCGTTACAGCTGCCTTTTAGTATTAAGTGGCATGAACAATAGGCAGGGCACAGTATTTCTGTTTTCCAGGAGACGAAGGGAAAAGTAGGAGCATGGAAAGAAGCGTAGGCACAGTACCGGGGTGAGGGCTAGACACGCAGCACTGGGGTGTTGAACTAGACACGCAGTCTCCCGAGCTCTCGGTTCCTCATCCTCAGGATGAAACCAAAAGGCTATGCCAAAACGTATGTGGTATGAGGAGTCAGAGTGGTGGTCACCTCAAGGAAGGAGGTGGTGGAGAGGTGGCCGATGCTGTAGGGATGCAGGGATTTTGACCATGGTCTCTTGGGCTGACTCGCTACCACAGGTGCATTTACTGTGTGTATCCTTATGATCAGGGTACTTCTCTGGATTTATATATTCAGTTCTCATGTATAATGCTCAGTTCACTCAAAAAGTGAGTTCAAATGCTTACTGTTTCGTGGGATCACTGGGGGGAACTATGTTTGAAATCACTTTAAAAATGATAATGTGCATTCCAATTTTAGGTATAAGCCTCCCCAGAAATGTGTCACTTTTTGAAAGGGATCAAATGCATTGCTTTTCCCATACCTCTAACCTGACTTTTTGTCATTATTTTTCTTTTCAGCATTTTTTTCAGCACAATTATGAAGGTCTAGTAAGTTTATTTTCAACTTACACATAATAAACTCCCACCTAGATAGAGCACCAGTTAAGGAGAAGAGGCTCCCAAATGCAATCAGTTGCATCCCTAGAGCCATTATCACAAGCTGAGCCTTTTTAAATGTTTCCTTCTGTGGAAGACTCTCTGAACTCCTAGGGTTCATTCCAGCACCCACTCAGCAGCTCTCAGGATGAAGAAGAAAAAAAACTTGAACTGCTCTGTCCTGACTCCCAAGTTGCTCACTGTGTTTCTTACCCAGAGCACCCAATGTTCTTAAATCACTTTCTCTTGGCACACCCCCCGGTGTCTCTGGCTCTTCACTCCTTCCTCTCTCTGTATGGAATGGCCTGGAACTGCATGTTGAAGAAGATGTGCACAGAGTCCATCTGCAGGGCCAGTGACAGGAGTGTGTGTGTGTGTGTGTGTTTGTGTGTGTATGTGAGTGGTGGGGCGGGACATCAGGATACTGGCAAGTGGTACAAAATTTTGGGCCCTTAGCAGTGCTGCACATCAGTACAAATCCTGCTTTGTGCTTCCGTTTTCAGTCTGTTTCCCCTGCTGAGGAGCCCATTCCCCAGTTTTGTTGTGTTTTTTAACTAGGGAAAACTCAGCAGCCTGACTAATGACAGTCTAATCCCAGCACCTAAGCTGGTTGTAAGCGCTACACACTGGTAAATCTATATTTCCCAACTGCTGGAGAGAGAGAATGATTTCTCAGCACAGACTTAGAATTCGAGATACACTTCAAAGCCTGGGCTTAAGGTGCCTCTGATCTATAACCTGAGCTGCATTGCAAAGCGAGCAGAAGTGCATTTTCTCATCAAGAACAGGGAGATCCTAATAGCTGCCCCCGCCATCCGGGTTGTCAGAATTTAAGAGAGTTTGACATGCTGTGATGACTGCAAACTGCTGTGCAAAGTTAAGAAATTAATAAATAGGACTTTAATCTGGAGGCAGCCTTTTAAAACATCTAGTTCAAGTTCAACCATGTGATTTTAAAGATAAAAAAATATAACTTCAGATTTTAATATTGATGTTAAAACATAGCTCTATGACAAAAGTAGTTACAAAATCAATAGGCTGTAACGAAAGAACTCTGTCATTTAAATGTTTAAAGACCTAAGAGATAAATATTTGAATCACTGATGAGTACTTTGCTTTACAAAATATTTCCTTTAAATAGCAAGACTTTTCCCTCAGTGCATTTAAAATTATGCCAATATATGTGTGTTGGATGAAGTTAGTACTAGACACTTGGATTGTTAATATGAAGAAACATACAGCCCAGTTGCTTCCGGGAATATGTATATATATATATATTAATATTCAATATTTTTTATTATGATATTGTGGGGTACGGTTAATGGTTAGGTATACAAATATGCTTCGTTCAGACACCCTTGTTGATAAGAAGTGTCTCCCCATCCCCAGACAGATATTTACTACCATTAATCCCAACACCCTAACCTCCCACCCCATAGTTTCCCACCACTGTCAGTCATTTTCTTGTGGTAATACGTTGGATGATCAAGGTCTACTATATGAGTGAGAACATGTGATACTCAGTTCTTTGTTTCTGTGAGAGGTCACTCAGTATTATAGACTCTAGT
>CAUYQG010093944.1:0-14428 GCA_963574415.1 Tarsius wallacei
CGCTTTGGGAGGCTGAGGTGAGTGGATTGCCTGAGCCCGCGGGTTCGAGACCCGCCTGGGCAACTTGGCGAGACCTCATCTCTACAATAAATCAAAAATTAGCCAGGCGTGGTAGCGCGCGCCTGTAGTTCCAGCTACTTGAAAGGCTGAGGCAGAGGGATCACCAGAGCCCAGCAGGTCGAGTCTGCAATGGCCGGGAGCGACCACTGCACCACTGCACTCCAGTCTGAATGACAGAGTGAGACTCCAACTCAAAAAACAAAAAAAACAAAAAACAAAGTGGAAGGTATCACACTTCCAGACTTTAAACTTTACTATAAGGCTACAATAATCAAAACAGCCTAGTATTGGTACAAGAACAGGCATACAGACCAATGAACAGGACAGAGATTCTGAAAGCAAAACCTCAATTTCTCAACCAACTCATCTTCGACAAAGCCTGCACCAACAATCACTGGGGAGAGGAGAACCTGTTCAGTAAACGGTGCTAGGAAAACTGGCAGACTACATGCAGAAAACTGAAACAGGACCCCTACCTATCACCACACACAAAAATCAACTCTAAATGGATCAAAGACCTAAATGTAAAACCTCAAACTATAAGAACCTTAGAAGATGCAGGAGACACCCTTATGGAAATTGGAACTGGCAACCAATTCCTGATCAAAACCCCAAGTGCCCATGCCATAAGAGATAAGATAGACAAGTAGAACCTCATCAAACTGAATAGCTTCTGCAAAGCAAAAGAAACCATCAAGAAGCGGGGAGACGGCCCACAGAATGGGAAAAAATATTTGCCAACTGTATATCTGACAAAGGCCTAACAACCAGGATCTACAAGGAACTCAAACATGCCAAAAGGAAAAAAATAAACAACCCATTAAAAAGTAGGCAAAAGACATGAATAGACACTTTTCAAAAGAAGATATATGGGCAGCCAACAGGCACATGAAAAAGTGCTCAGCCTCACTAATCATCAGAAAAATGCAAATCAAAACCACCTTGAGATACCACCTGGGCCAGGCACAGTGGCTCACGCCTATAATCTCAGCACTTTGGGAGGCCAAGGTGAGAGGATTGCCTAAGTCCACAGGTTCGAGATACCACCTAACCCCAATAAGAATGCCCATCATTCATAAAACAAATAACAACAGATACTGACGAGGATGCAGAGAAAAAGAAACGCTTCTACACTGCTGGTGGGAATGTAAACTAGTGCAACCTCTTTGGAAAACAGTGTGGCAATTTCTAAAAGAACTAGACCTTCCATGTGACCCAGCAATCCCCCTAACTGGGAATATACCTGGAAGATCTCAAATCATTCTACAAAAAAGATACCTGCACATGCATATTTATTGCAGCAGTATTCACAATAGCAAAAACATGGAACCATTTGTGCTGCCCACTGGAATTGGACTGGATAAAAAAAAGTGGTACATATACACAATGGAATATTACACAGCCATAAAGAAGGACAAACATATGGACTTTGCAGCAACTTGGATGGATTTAGAGTCTATCATACTCAATGAGCTATGACAGAAACAAAGAACTGAGTACCACATGTTCTCACTCATAAATAGACACTGAACATTTACCATAATACTATAAAAAAGGGATCGGCAGTAGCAGGATACTGCCAGGGTGGGGGGCAGGGGACACAGCGTCAATAAGGGTACCTAATCTCAAACAAGGTAAAGTGGGGACCAAAAGGAGGCCCAAACTTTACCTGTACAATGACGACTTGTATACCTTATCCTGAATTGTACCCCACATCTTTAAACTAAAAGAAAAAATGTATTAAGAAAAACTCACTTGTGACTTCTGCTAAATGAATTATATGTTACAGGCAATTTGAGTTTATGCTCCCTGGTTGCAGTTCTCAAACTCACCCCAAATAAACCCTCTATTCATAGTAAAAAAAAAAAATTCTGTTATCCTCTAAGATACATTGCTACTAATATCAATTAACAGTACAATCTTCAAATCAGGTAAAGTGACTAGAAACTCTACTACCAATCAATTAAGCAATCCTTCATTGAAATGGGGGGATAATTTAACTGTTTGGACAACTGTTAGTATAAGTTATATTGCTTGCATTGAGAAAGCAGACCTCTTATAGCAAGAGAATGAATACGCTAAACAGAATGAATCATAGCATAGTTTATGTGGCTGTTTAAACACAAGTCTCAGCCGGGCTCAGTGGCTCAGCCTATAATCCCGCGCCTTGGGAGGCTGAGGTGAGTGGATTGCCTGAGCCCGTGGGTTCGAGACCTGCCTGGGCAACTTGGCAAGACCTCATCTCTACAATAAATCAAAAATCAGCCAGGCATGGTAGCGCGCACCTGTAGTTCCAGCTGCTTGGAAGGCTGGGGTGGAAGGTTCACCAGAGCCCAGCAGGTTGAGGCTGCGGTGGCCAGGAGCAGCCACAGCACTCCAGTCTGGGCGACAGAGACTCCAACTCAAAAAAAAAAACACAAGTCTCATGCTCTCTGAGTGATTTCCAAATAAAGAGGGAATTAATTTTATAATGCAATTAGTACTGACATTTTAAAAAATCATTTATATTTTAAAGTCAAACTAGACTGTGACTGAGAGTCCTTCTGTGTTTAGAATTCTTTCACATATAGAAAATCAGTTATTTGATTAAGTTCTCACAAAAATTATTGGGGAAAACCTGCATATAGACTTGCTCACTGCCAAATTAAAATGAATTTTAAGATTCTTATCTATAATTCCTGTGTGTAAGAGCCAATTTTATTTTTGGTGAAAAACACAACTGAAAATATAATAGTAATGACGAGAACAGTTATTTGATGTAAAAACTTTTTTTAACAGCTCCACTTTCTGAAAGTAAACAAACTTTATTTATTTATTTATTTATTTATTTTTTGAGTTGGAGTCTCACTCTGTCAGCCCAGGCTAGAGTGCAATGGCACACTCATGGCCACCACAACCTCGACCTGTTGGGCTTAGGTGATCCTTCCACCTCAGCCTTCCAAGTAGCTGGAACTACAGGCGCATGCTACCATGCCCGGCTCATTTTTGGGTTTATTGTAGAGACAAGGTCTTACCAAGTTACCCAGCTGGTCTCGAACCCCCGTGCTCAGGCAATTCTCTCGCCTCAGCCTCCCAAAGTGCTGGGATTACAGGCTGCGCCACCACACAGGCCAACAAACTATCTTTACTGATCAACCAGAGTGCAGGGATCCATTTAAACATATGTTAGAGTTAAGAGTTGAAATTATAGGTACACTTATATTTGGAGGCTAGGACAATTCAAAGAATTAGAATTAACTAATTTCTCCAAGATGCTTCATTTTTGATAGTTCAGATTTTATGTTTACTTCATCTCTACCCACTCTTCCCCTCCTGATTCTCTCCCAGGTGCTGATGTTAATGCACTGGGTTCCTCATCTGCCAAGCTGACTTAAATAAGTGTCATCCTATTCTAACACTCACAAGCTGCTACAGGCCTCCTTTACTTCAAATGTTTCTTCTCTCCCTGTTGTACCTGGATCAATATCATTTCAGGACTGCTAGGCTACTCCTCCCCATTGCTTACTACTTCAGATTGCTCTATTTGTTCTCTTCCTGTACTCATGTGCAATCACTGGCCACAGGCCCTGGATGAACGAAGTTAACATTCTATTCAGTAGAAGCTGGTAAATATAAAGCTTATGCACTTAATAAAACACTCATTTCTGACTTCTGTACTACAGTCAAATTTACTCTATTATTCTCCCTCATTTAATTCTAGCTTCCTGAAAGGCTTTGATCACATTTTATTCTCACTTTGCATGTAATCCTTCAGGGCACTCAGCACTCTTTATCTTCCATCGGGAAAACAGAAAATAGTCCCCTAGATACTCTTCCATTCCTCCAGACCTTACTTGAAGGTGACCTTTAACCAAACTATTCCTTTGGATTTGGAATCCTCAGAAAAATATTTTAAAGAGAGGTACCTTTTTTAAAACATCTGAGACCTAAGATTACCAGGCAGAAAGGGAAAGGTGGAGAGAAATGAGGTTCCTAAGAAAATAGAGGTAAAAGGAGAGAGAAGGACTAGTACAAAGCAGCTGAGAACAGAGTTATCTTGGAAACATTCAAGCACACATATCTTGCCCAGAAATGTCAGTGGAATTTGAAGTCACCCCAGAATCTGCTGCATCCGATTTTATAGGGGTTTACTTCACAGCAGCAGATTTCTGGGGACCCCTGCTTCATCAGCACTCATCAAAATACATGGGCTCCAATATGACACAATGATAAAATTAGAAAGTTGTTTTTTTTTTTTGAGTCGGAGTCTCATTCTGTTATCTAGGCTGGAGTGCAGTGGCACACTCATGGCCACGGTAGTCTTGACCTGCTGGGCTCTGGCGATCCTTCCACCTCAGCCTTCCAAGTAGCTAGAACTACAGATGTGCGTCACCACACCCAGCTAATTTTTTGATTTATTGTGGAGATGCGGTCTTGCCTTGTTGCCCAGGCTAGTCTCAAACTCATGGGCTCAAGCAATCCTCTTGCCTCTGCCTCCCAAAGTGCTGGGATTACAGACATAAGCCACTCCATCCAATGAGAAAGTTCTAGCCACAAATACGGTGGCTACTTATACATAATTTCTGAGAATATCAAATTCAGTTAACTACCTGAATATACTTTTAAAAATACATATGGTATCTATAGCTATTCCCATATTTAGAAATAGTAGTACCAAAATTCCTTTCAATGTGTTATAGAAAACTATATACTGTTATTATTAAACATATTCAGAGGTCGAATATAATATTCAGCCTTTTGCATATTGCCTGTGTACAGAGCTACATGCCCTTTTACTCTTGGAGAGGAGATAGTATGAGTATGTAAATTGTTCTAATTTTTTAAAATTACCTTTTTAAGGTTTTCTTCTCAAATATACATTTCAAAAACCTACTTTTACCACCTTGTCAAAAAAAACTACCTGGTTGCCTTTTTTTTTTTTTTTCTTTTAAGAGATAAGATCTCACTCTGTTGCCCAGCCTGGCCACAAACTTCTGGGTTCAAGTGATCCTCCCACCTCAGCCTCCAGAGAAGCTGGGAGTACAGGTATGTGCCACCAAGTCTGGCAGGTTACTTACTGTTAAATATTTTAATATGCTTTCAGATACCTTTTTGTACATGGAAAGAAAGCTTCATTTTCCCCAGATTTTTCTCATTTTGTAGAATTGTGAATCCTATACATGGAGTTATGTTCTTTTTCACCCCAACAGCTTTCCTAGGCCCAGGGCCTCTTGCAAAGAAAGCAAGCTGAGTCTGACTTCAGGTAGCCACTTTTTAAATTTTTTTTTGAGTTGGAGTCTCACTCCATCGCCCAGGCTGGAGTGTAGTGGCATGCTCACGGCCACCCCAGCATCGACCTGCTGGGCCCAGGCGATCCTTCCATCTTAGCCTTCCAAGTAGCCAGAACTACAGGCGCGTGCTACCATGCCCAGCTAATTTTTTTGATTTATCGTAGAGATGAGGTCTCACCAAGTTGCCCAGGCTGTTCTTGAACCCGTGGGCTCAGGCAATCCCCTCACCTCGGCCTCCCAAAATGCTGGGATTACAAGCTTCAACCACCGTGCCTGGTCAGTCAGCCACTTTTAATGAAGCTTTTGCTCATAGATAAGCCACTGGCTTTTGTCTGCTATCCCACAAAGGGTTACCTTGTCCAGTTGGTTATACAACACCTATATAATATGAAAACTCTAGACTGTTATATAGCACTCTACTTTATATACATTTTTTTCATTTTACAAAGGGATTTGCTATAGATGTTTATAAATAGTTCATTGAAAAATACTTCCAGTTACTATATATACATATATATATGTATATATGTATATACTTATATATTTTTTTTTTCTTGAATCAAGGTTATATTCTATTACTCAGGCTCGAGTGCAGTAGCACAATAACAACTCACTGCAGCCTTGACCTCCTGGGCTCAGGCAATCCTTCCACCTCAGTCTTCCAAGTAGCTGGGACTATGGATGCGTGCCACCACACCTGGTTAATTTTTTTTGTTTTTAGTAGAGACAGGGTTTCAATATGTTGCCCAGGCTGGTCTTGAACTCCTGGGTTCAACAATCCTCCTGACTTGGCATCCCAAAGTGCTGGGATTAAGACGTGAGCCACTGTGCCCAGCCCAGAATAAAATTTTTTCCAAAAGTCATCATGTGGCAAGATATATCCATATTACTCTATCTTATAAAACCTTAAGTGAAATAATCTATCCCTATTGCCATTTTAAAAACACAAACAAACCATTAAAATCTAGAATATTCATAACTTGGTGACAGGATATATGCCTATAAGCAGACATTTTAAGAGCCCATAGAGATAGCCTGGGATAAGTATAAGAACCTGCTTTTCTTAAACCTGCACATTTTGTGTAACAATAGCTAAAAATAAAATATACTAAGTAATCACAGAATTATGGCAATTTTGGAACATGATTTAATGTATATATTACTGAAAAATATGAAAACCATATTATAACTGCAACCATAACTAAGTCTGATAAGTGATATTTTAGAGAAGTTATTCTACTCCCAGCCAATTCATTGATCAAACTGTTCAAACTGCCCAATTCACTGGTTATGAATCTCTCTGGTCTACTGAGTATGCAAACACTACAAACTTTTGGTTATAACTTCTAGGCTGTTTTTAGGTACTCAGTATTTTTGTTTTTAATATATTATGGATAACCAGGAAATGTGGCTCATGCCTGTAATTCCAGCATTTTGGGAGGCCAACATGAGAGAATTGTTTAAGGCCAGGAGTTCAAGACCAGCCCAGGCAACACAGTGAGACCTCATCTCTATAAAATAATTTTTCAAAAAATTTAAAATATATACTATGGAACAAAATAATGCACATAAAGATGCTGTCCCTGTAGTATCTTTAGAAATTAGGCTTTTCTAGGTCAATATATGATTTTCCACCTGGGGCAATGGCTCACACCTGTAATCCCAGCACTTTGGGAAGCCAAGGTGGGAGGACTGCTTGAGTCCAGGAGTTTGAGACCAACCCACTCAACACAGCGAGACCTCATCTCTACAAAAATCAAAAAATTAGACAGGCATGTTTGTGTGCACCTGTAGTCTTAGTTACTTGGAAAAGCTAAGGCAGAAGGATCACCTGAGCCCAGGAGGTCAATGCTGCGGAAAGCCAAGATCATGCCACTGCACTCCAGCCTGGGTGACAGAGTGAGACCTTGTCTCAAAAATAGATAGATAGATAGCCTCTAATTTCAAAAATGAGACATGTGGTTATTTTTTAAATATTACTCCAAATGATGAAGATCTAACAAAAACAATAAATAAATCTCCAAAGAATGAAACAGCATTTTATGATAGATGTTATTGTTCTCCAAAATAACCATTTATCTCAGAACTATTTTATTTTTTAAACTAATTTGAATAAAAGGAAGTTGATAAGATAGATAGTGACCACTCAAAATGATTTTTACCAAAAAGTAAAAAATGTTCCCTCTTTTAACCAGGAAAAAAAAGGAAATAACACTAAAATTAACAACCTTACCAGATTTAGATATCAAAAAGACACTTCCTTTTACCAACAAAGGAGAAAGTTGTTCCCAACAACATTCTATACTTACTGAGGACTGGCAAAGAAGTTAACTCCATCTAGGACTGAGGAATCAAATCAAATGAAATCTCTTCTTGTCAATAGTGGGAGAGTTGAAATATATGAACCTGCTATGTTATGTCCACAAAGTATATCGTGATAAAGTATGAACTCTATTATAACAAATGGGCTTGACCAAAGCAAAGGTATAACAGGTTTCAAACATGTCTGAAAGAAACAGAGGCCAGGCATGGTGGCTCATGCCTGTAACCCCAGCACTTTGGGCGGCCAAGGCAGGAGTATTGTTTAAGGTCAGGTGTTTGAGACCAGCCTGGACAACATAGTGAAACCCCGTCTCTCCAAAGAAAGTAAAATAAAGGAAACAGCCCAGAGAAAAGGCTACAAGAAACTTAACAGCCATAAGGAAGGAATAGTCAATGCCAAGCTTGTTATGCGTACAAAATAAAAAACAATTCATCTTTTCCATAGGAAAACTAATATAAACCATTATGTCTAAGAGACAGAAGTGAGAAAGGGTCATCTATTTGAAAGAAGAAGAAGAGTACTAAGGACAGAACAAAGTTTCCCCAAAAAACTAGCCACAAAGGACAGAGGCACAAAGAATGCAAGTAAATTATAGTCAAATATGAGGAAGTAAAAACAATTTTTTAAAATCCTAATATTACAATTCCAAAGATGATTATTAATAATAAAACTATAACTAAAAAACATTTAAAAATTTACAAAATTCTTTTTTTTTTTTTTTATTTTATTTTACTATGTTATTGTGGGGTACAGTTAGGGGTTAGGCATACAAAAATATTTCGTTCAGGTACCCTTGTTGATATGAGGTGTCTCCCCATCCTCAGATAGATACCCACCACCATTAATCCCATCCCCCTCACCCTCCCCCCCCCCCAGTTTCCCACCACAGTCAGACATTTTCTTGTGGTAATACGTTGGATGATCAAGGTCTACTATATGAGTGAGATTAATTCTTAAAGAAAAGCCAGCCAGGAGCAAGTGACTCAAGCTTGTAATTCCAGCACTTTGGGAGGCCAATGTGAGGGAATTGCCTGAGCCCATGGGTTCAAGAACAACCTGGGCAACTTGGCGAGACCTCACCTCTACAATAAATCAAAAAATTAGCCAGGCATGGTAGCGCCCACCTATAGTTCCGGCTACTTGAAAGGCTGAGGCAGAAGGATTACCTGAGCCCAGTATGTCGACGCTGGGATGGCCGTGAGCATGCTACTGCACTCCAGCCTATGCAACAAAGTGAGACTCCAACTCAAAAAAAAAAGAAAGAAAAGAAAAGAAAAGCCATGTGCATCTTTGTGTGTATGTGCATTTTTTCATGTCCCTCACATAATGCAACAATTATACTATTTAATGAAAGAACATATTTTGCTTATTTCTCAAAAAATCATTTAGAATTAATAGCAATATTTGCAAGCTGTACTCAGGTTTATAATACACCTTTTAAAAAATCCTCTTAAAGTCTTATAAAAATTATTGTAATTAGGTGGCATTTTGGTAGTGTATTAAATATTTCTATCCTCATTTTGCAAATCAGGTAACTGAAGCTCAGAAGGCTTAAGTGACTTTCCCAAGATTATATGACTAGAAGGTAGTATAGTCAGAATAAGAAGCAACTCTACTTCCTAAATAACCTGTGTTCTTCCTATAATAACTGTAGAGTTTCCGTTGGCTCTGAGACAAGAAGACTTCAATGACTCTAAAGGACTGATCTTCAAAATTGTGAGACTCTATTCAGCTCCTTCATTTAGTTCCCATGGATTGTTACAAGGTTTAAACCAAAATGAAGAGTCTACAATTCAACTCTCAGTATAAAAGTAAAAAGTTTCTGAGTATTTCTAATGGCTGTACATTTAAAAAACATGTCAAGCTGGGACCACTTTTCATTGGTTGGGCAGAGTCAAAGCCCTTATAGTCCTTTATATTTCCCCTACATTTTTTGGAACTAGAGTCTGGCATTAAAACTTCTTTACTCAAAAACTACCAGTTACAAAACTGTTTTATTGTCTTGAAATTCAATTCTGTGTCTCTAATCCTCATTCTTTATCTGAGGTTTAATGAAATGTTCCTACATACACATTATGCTTTTGAGACGTATCTACTATATTTCACAATGACCCCAAATCCAATATACCTAAAGTTTAAATAGTATTCCTTCCAAAGTAAGTCATCTCTCCATCCCAAACATATGATTGTATGATTAATGGTTCAACTTAGAGGTTTTTATACAAACTATCAAGTGGTCTAAAATATTTTAAAATAATGCTAATTAGTGAATGAAACTATGCATATTTTATAGAAATAAGGGTTTAACTGCTATTCTACAAGTCAAGGAGCTCTGACTTATGGGCTTACGTGAAATGTTTCATGAAATTATAAAAGATAATGTGCTGCGAACAATTGGTTTTGGAGAATGTGTTTCATTAAAAAAAATCTATGTAAGGTTTGAATTTAAAATAATCGAGACTTTAGACTGACTACAATCCCAATTATCCATGGATGAGGAAGGAACTAAAAAGAACACCAGAAGAGCTTTTCAAAGAGGTAGACTTGTCCTGTCAAATGAGTGCCTAAGAACAAGAACTGAGAGAGGATAAGACAATGGTAAAATGACCCCTTCTTCCAGTAAAGCAGCATCCAGGGATTATTAGGTTTTGCACTAAATTTTCAACTCCTCTTGCTTTAGGAAAAAGTCAGAAAGATGTGATTAGAGAATTACGAAAATTTTCCTTTCCTTTGGACCAAATGTTTGAAATAGGAAAAGGGTTTTCTGATCTTTCTCACCTTTTCAACATACACCCTTTTACCTCTAACGTTAAAAAAAATTAAATTAAACATGTTTTCTTAGGCTCAGAGCAGTAACCAAAATGCCTAATCCCAAACATTGAGTTTGCATAAACATTCTAAATGAGTAGCTTCTTGAAATTCTAATAAAGTGATTCTCAAATAATTTGAAAGTTGTTTTTTTTTTCTGGTTTTATCTCATAATGCTTCTATAACAATTAGAACTCTGTTATGAAGATAGGCAAAAGATATAATTTCTGACAAAGTTACTAATTTACTGTAGTTGAATTAAGGAAGAGATAAACTTTTATCTGATTTAATACCTTTGTTCCTCATTCGACACCAAGTAAATTATCAAGATGCACAGATAATATAACAACAAAATATTTCTAGAACAAAATTATTGAAGTAATCTAACCCAAACAAAAATATTTCTTATTATTCGGTAATGAGTCCATGTTCAACAATTCAAGCTCTAATATCAATAGTGTGTCAACATCTTAACACTTTTATTAACCATTCCATCAAGTCTTGCATGGTCAGCATTTACTTTTTACCTCTTTTGTCCTTTTCTTTATTTTTTGAATAGCACAAATGTTTTGTCAAGTTGATGAAGTCCTCCATTCATAGTTTCCTGAGAGTTTTTATAATTAGTGGGTACTAGATTTTTTTAAATGCTTTTTCCATATCTATTAATATAATCATGTTTTAATCGGTTTTTTAAAATATGATGAATTTCATTCATTTATTTACAAATGTTGAAACAGTCTTGCATTGCTGCAATAAACTCCACTTGGTTGTGGTGCATAACTTTTTTTATACATTGTTGAATTTGATTTTTATATTTGTTGAGGATTTTTGTAATTGTATTCATACAAAATCACTGGTTTGTAGTTTTCCTTTTATGTAATGTCTTTATCTTGTTTTAGTATAAGAGTGAGTTTAGGCTCATAGCATGAGTAATTCCTCTGCTTCTGTTTTCTGAAAAAGATTGCACAGAATTAGTACACTTTCTTCCTTAAATGTTTGGTGGAATTCAACAGTGATATTATCTGGGTCTGGTGCTTTCTTTCTTAAAAGGTTTTTAAATACTGATTCAATTTCTTTGGTAGATATTGTTCTCTTCAGATAATTCATTTGTCCTTCTGCGAGATTTGGTAGTTTGTATCTTTCACAGGATTAGCCAATTTTATATAAGTTGTCAAACTTTTTAACATATGGTTTTTCACTAGGGCACATATTTCTGTGACAATTCCCTGGAATCAGATTCTTATTCAATCAGTTTGGAGTAGAATGTTTTTCTTTTCTTTAGTTCACAAGTTGACACAGATGAGTTTCTAGGTTAAGAAGCCAAAAATGTGTTCGAATAACCAATGGTTTTAATTAATTGCTGGAGACGAATTATCTGACTTTTTATTTTTTCAGAAGGCTTATATTCTGAAGAAGACGATCTTCATAGACAGCAGAAGTGCATCACTCAGACAAATGTCTATGAGTAGCAATTTTTCTCCACACAAACTCAGGGTCCATTCTAAGGTGTTTGGAGTATTCCCACTTATGACTTTGGATTTTAAAATCCATTATTTGTAGGATATTTTATTCTACAAAGAGAAGGATAGAATCATCTACATGGTAATGGATTAGTTTTGGAGACATCAATATGAACTCATGTTTACCTTAATATAAATGCATATGGCTGCACATAGAAATATGTATAGAAATGTGTGTGTGTGTGTGTGTGTGTGTTAGTATACACTCATACATCTTCTTCCCCTGCCAGGCCTAAAATAATACTTTAATAGCAAATAGCATTATTGCCCTCAGCAATTGGTCTCTTATACAATTTTTCAAGGGAAAAGGAAAAAGAACCAGAGTATCTTAGAGCAATGCTATTTCCAGGACTGGGGCAGAAAAAGATACAAGATGATCATGGAGCATTTTCTAGTATCAGTAAGTAAAAAAAATGTTGAAAAATGATAAATGATAGGTATATGACAAAGGGACACAGAAGTCAACTGAAAGAGCTATCAATGGCCAAAGTTGGAACAATTTGACCAACAAAATTAAGTAGCATTGAACTATAACCCAAAGTATGAAATGAATACCAATAAGGCCATACTATTATAAATAAACAATTAAAAAATACAAAAAATGCGGGAAAATAGACAAATGTCCTGTGCAGAATAATTTTATAGGCATTCCACTCTCAAAGAGTTGGAACGAAATTCCTCACTGCTTAAGTGTAAACTATGCACAGTAATTTCCTTCCAAAGAGTATAATATGGAATGGGGGAAAATAATAACTTTCCAGTGGAGAAAACTGACAGAAAAAAAAAACTATCAGAGCCAGACAATCAACGTGGAGATCAACAGTGGTAAGTCATGTCAATTGTATGTACACTTGATATTATGTGATAAGAACGGCACTTTACTTCAGTGGTCTTCCTGCTAAGAACACTTAAGTCTAATCATAAGAAAAACATCAGAAAAATTCCAATTGAGTGATATTATTAAAAATACCTGACCTATGCTCCTGAAAACAGACAAGGTCATCAAAATCTAGATAATTCTGAGAAACTGTCAGAACCAAGAGGAGCCAAAGAAGACATGACAACTAAATGTAATGTGGAATTCTGAATGGAATTCTGGAACAGAGAAGGGCCATAGGTATAAATTAAGGAAATCTGAATAAAGTACTGACTTCAGTTAAAAACAATGTATCAATATTGGTTCTTTAATTGTGACAAATGTACCAAACTAATGCTGCATGCAAATAATAAAAGAATTTGAGTGGAGGTATAGAGAAATTCTCTGATTTCTTCACAATTTTTCTATAATATTAAAATTGTGCCAAAATAAAAAATATCAATATATACACATATGTTCTAATGTATAAGGTTTGTAACCACTGAACTATAATATGTATTGTGATCAAATCTTTTGTATTACATACAAATTTCATATGATAATACAAGAACAATCTTGTTTATAAGTGTTCTTTAGTACATGATACAGTGCCTGACATAGAATACATTTTTAAAGAATATGTATTTATTAAATATACAGAGCTATGTGTATCTGTATATATATATCTCTCTCTTATAATTTATATTCATGTAATTTTATTTATATATTATTTTCTATATTAAATGTTTCATGTATGTAATATTATCTGAATCTAGAAATATTTAGAAATTTACTCAGCCAAAGTCCCCAAATGACTGCCAACTCACTTGTATCAAAGTTTCGATTTAATGTGTTTCAAATAATTTGCTTAATTGGAAAGAGTAGTTTTCTTACCAACATATAACATCTAAAAAGGGATCACTTAAAAAGGGATCATTCATTGCATCTAATGTTCTTCCTCATAGATTTCCTTCATGTACTTGACCTGTTTCTTAACTCTAAATTCATTTATATGCCCACAGATCTAATTTTAGTTGAAGAATTTCATGTTAATTTAGAGATTTTTTTTAAACCAATTTATGTTTACTTATGCTTGGAGTATCCTTGAATCCTATGCTCTTTGTGACTAGTATTGATATTTGTAAATGTGCTAGTCGATATATATTATTATCAATGTCATTTTCCTGAGATAGCTATCTAGGAATGCTATCTTTTCATCCATAATCATAGAGGCATTCCTGACAGGCACTGAGGCTCTGGACACAGGGATGTGATTAAGTCTTTAATCTGGGGTAAAACTGATAAATTTAGGGGTAGTAATTAATCATTAGGGGTAGCCTTTTTCCAGTTTTGAATTCATAGTATATGTATTGCTTTACACAATGCAAAAAGAAAGACTTTTATTTTCATTTGTATGGTATTCACTAACTAAATCAGTTGAAAAAAAATGAAAAAATTAACCACAATATTGTGCTATCATCATATACAGTTATAGCTTCCATTTCATGTAAATAACCTCACTCTTTTTTAATTTTATAGTTTTTCTAGTTGTAAAGGATCATGAAAAAAACATTTTTTTTTTTTTTTTTTT
>CAUYQG010093945.1:0-13011 GCA_963574415.1 Tarsius wallacei
ACCCCTTTCAAGCCATTTTCCACCCAATTTCCAGAGTTATTCTTCTGCTTAGAGTCCTCTAATTTCTACCCGCCACACTTGGAATAAAATCTGAACTCCATCCCTTAGGGCCTGCTCACCCTGTGATCTCATCTTCTGTTGTGCTCCTGGCGCGCCCCCTCCACGGGATCCCATGAGACTGTCCTCTGTATTTTTTTTAAAAAAAGCCAGTTCATTCTTGACTTGAGAGCCTTGCGCCCGGTGTCCTGACTGCCTACAATATGCTTCTTCCTGAAGCCTCCCTACCCCGACCCTCCCGCAGCTGGTGGTTTCTTATCCTTTGGTGCTGTCTTCCAAGAGGATTTTTCTGGCCTTTTTATTGCACTGTTCCATTTTAATTTTCTCCATACCTTTTATCACCATCTGATATTTCTTTGTCAGCTAACTCAGAAGAGCAGAGTGTCTTTGTTTGTCTCGTTGGATGCCTCATTTCTAGGATCCAAAAAGGACCTGGCACAAATAGGTGCTAAAATTGTCCATCAGTTGAACAAAGTCAGAAAGTTAAACTTCCTACATTAGCAAGACAATGCATATTATTTTTTGATTGTTTCACTTAGAAGACTTGACAGCACCTCCAATCTCCTCCAGGATGTGACCTCAAGGCTTGTAAATATACACATGGTGAAAGGGCAGAGTCAGCAGGGGATGCTGTGGTCAAGGTGCACCAGATGCTAAACACGGTCTCTTCTGTGCGTCACTCAACCCCCTCCATAAGCCAGGATGGTGGAGGAAAGACAGAACATCAAAGGGAGGGAAGACCCTGCCTCCCAGCCATAAGTTTTGCTTGCCCACAGCCTAAAGACAGTACTATCACACACACATTCTCATTTGATTCTTGCAGCAACCTTATGAGGGAAGGAAGCAGAACTCATGAGTTTAATTTTACAAATAAAAAACTCAGGATTTGAAGACTGCAGTGGATGAACCCAGGGATACACAGTTCACAAGTTGCTCATCCAAGACCTGCACTCAGTCTTTCGGCATCTGTTAAAACCCCTCTCTGAAGAGAGAGATCAATAAGTAAAGAAGAGGAGACTTTTAGAACAGTGAAAGTGTTCTCTATGAGAGTATAATAGTAAATATAACATTATAAATATTTCAAAATGCACAGACATATACAAGAGAAAATAAAATTATGTAAATAACAGAGTTTAGATAATAACGTATTAATATGGCTGGGCTCGGTGGCTCAGCCTGTAATCCCAGAATTTTGGGAGGCCGAGACGAGTGGATTGCCTGAGCCTGTGGGTTCGAGATGAGCCTGGGCAACTTGGCGAGACCTCATCTTTACAATAAATCAAAAATTAGCCAGGCGTGGTAGTGCACACCCGTAGTTCCGGCTACTTGGAAGGCTGAGGCGGAAGGATCACCAGAGCCCAGCAGGTTGACTCTGGGGTGGCCATGAGTGTGCCACTGCACCCCAGCCTGGGCAACGGAGCGTGGTTCTAACTAAAAAAAAAAAAGGTATTAATATTTGCTTATTACTTTTAGCGATCATACCACAGTAATGGAAGTTATTAATAGTTGCAGGCTACTGAGGGTGGGGCGAGAGGGTAGAATGATATTAGAATTTTGTGTATTATATGCTCAATTGTTATGTCAATCTAAACTCTCTAAAGCATACGAATTTAAAAATAACAATATATCCCCACTCATTCAGGGAGATCTCTTACATTAAAGTTTAACAATCTTGTAATGCCAGTACATTAGCTTGAGATGTTGTCCACCGTTAAATGTGAAACAAGATTGACTTTGAAATGTATTTTGGATTCTCTGGTTGCTACTGTACTTTTTGGTTTGTCAAATCTCAATGTTGGCATGTTAAAAAAAAACACCTCTGTATTTATATATATTATAAATTTGTTATTTTATATGCACCTTTATTTTTTTCCTACTCAACTTGGAGAACCTGGGATGGCTCGTAGCTTCTAGAAAGATCTTGATAGAGTTTGGTGGTAGAAGTGAGATCTGGGGAGGATAACGAGGAAGAGAATGGACTGGAGACACCATCAGCAACAGAATGGCTCCAAACCAATGGCTGGATGTTCATACAATGGAACAGAAGAAAGAGAGAACCCCTACGACACACAACGACACAGATGAATCTTACTTTTTTTTTTTTTTTGAGTTGGAGTCTCACTCCGTCGCCCAGACTGGAGTGCAGTGGCCGCTCCAGGCCACCGCAGCCTCGACCTGCTGGGCTCCGGCGATCCTTCCGCCTCAGCCTTCCAAGTAGCTGGAATTACAGGCGCGCACTACCACACCCGGCTGATTTTTGATTTATTGTAGAGATGAGGTCTTGCCTGCCCAGGTGGGTCTCGAACCCGCGGGCTCAGGCAATCCACTCACCTCAGCCTCCCAAAGGCGCGGGATTACAGGCTGAGCCACCGAGCCCTGCTCAGATGAATCTTACAATCGTAATGATGAATGAAAGAAGTGAGCGGAAAAAGACAATGTGACCCCATTTATATATGAAGTTCAACGAGCAAGCAAAACTCATCTATGGTGATTAAAGTTTGAACAGGGGTTATCTCTGAGGGAAAGCTGTTGACTGGGAGGGGGAATATGGGAGCCTTTTAGAATGTTGAAAATATTCCCCTCCCCCCCTTTTTTTTTTGAGTCAGGGTCTCACTCTGTTGTCCAGACTGGATTGTAGTGATACAATCACGGCTCACCACAGTCTCAATCTCCTGAGTTCAAGCAATCCTCCAACCTTAGCCTGCTAAGTAGCTGGGACTACAAGCATGTGCCACCACACCTGGCTAATATTTAGATTTTTTGTAGACACAATGTCTTTCTATGTTTCTCAGTCTGGTCTCAAACTCTTGGTCTCAAGTGATCCTTTTGCCTTGGTCTTCCAGAGTGCTGAGGTTACAGGCATGAGTCACTATGCCAGGCTTAGAAATATTCTATATCTTAATCTGAGTGGTAGTCACATGGGTGTATATATATAAAATGTATCCTTTTTATACTTAACACAACTCAAAATGTTTCATTTTATTTATTTATTAGGGATAGGCTCTCACTCTATTGCCCAGGCTGGAGGGCAGTGGTGCATCATAACTCAATGCAGCCTTGAACTCTTGGGCTCGTGTGTTCCTCTCGCCTCAGCCTCCTGAGGAGCTGGGACTACAATCGCCTACCACCATGCCCAGCTAATTTTTATTTTGAAAAATCTTTGTTGTAGAGACAGGATCTTGCCATGTTCCCTAGGTTAGTCTTGAACTCTGGGGCTCAAGTGATCCTCCTGCCTTGGCCTTCCAAAGTGCTGTGATTACGGGTGTGGGCCACCATGCCCCACCCAATAAACATATTTTTAAAAATTCATGGGTGTAGCCATTAAAAAAAAAACTGAGGTAGGAGGTTATGGGGGACAAAGAAGAAAGAGAAAGATGAGCCTGTGGAGTTTCCATTCAAGGGGGACCCTGCATGGACCCAGCATCCCGGGCTCTGTAGGTTGGTGCGATATGCCAGTGTTCTACTTTCTGTTAAGGCGTCACCGCCATCCCCTCCGAGACCTGCTCAGCCTGACATCAAGGTCACAGCCCTAGAGCCCAAAGAAAACTCAGGAGACTCAATCTTGCTCAAGAGCCAAGATTGTAGCAGTGAAAACAAGCCTAGGAAATGCTGAGTTCTGGAATTTTTATAAGAAGCAGTGGGAACAGTGATACACGTTGCATGCAAAACGTATCTGCAGTGGCAGTGAAAAAGCAATGAAGCTGACCGCTCTTCGATTTTTTCTTTTTTTTGGAATAGAGAGGTGTACGTTTTTCATGCACCACGGTCCAACATGCTTCCCTGGTACAAAGTGAGGCAAAAACCCTTACCCCTACCTATTTCTTCACGTGCAAATCCGTGTTTTTCTCCAGGTTAAAAATGCGATGTCTTTCTCAGGTATCCGGTTCCCCTGAACTCTTGTGTAGAAGAGGTCATGGGAATAGGGTCAGCTGAGGCTCGTATCACTATTAAATTAGATGAAATAACAGTCAGTGCCCACAGACCGCAGCTTGGATGATTTGCATTCTCCGTAAATTATGGAGCAGGCATTTATCCTTTGTGGAGCGAGCCTACTTTTCCTCCCTTCGGCTCAAATTCCTTCTGATTTTTCAAGGCGATCAACTGCTTCATACATTTCGTGTGGTTGATTTTATTTTTTGTTTCTGAGTCGGGCTTTTTCTCTGTGATCCAGGCTGGAGTCCAGTGGCACGATCACAGCTCACTGCAGCCCCAGTCCCCTGGACTCAGGAGAGCCTTCCACCTCAGCCTCCTATGTAGCTGGACTACAGGCCCGCGCCACCAGACCTGGCTAATTTTTTTCAAATTTTGCAGAGACAAGGTCTTGCTATGTTGCTTAGGCCGGTCTGGAACTCCTGGGCTCAAGTGATTCTCCTGCCTTGGCCTCTCAAAGTGCTGGGATTACAGGTGTGAGCCACCGAGCCCATTTGGTTGATTTGATTTTTAAAACTGTGAGGCCAATTCCTGATGCTGAGCCTTTGCTCACTCAGCACATGGAGTCTGTATTTCCTGGAGCATTTTGGCCAGCATTTTAAGTGTGTCATGCTTGCAATTCTTTTAAGGAGACTCGAGGTAGGCTTAAAGGGTTGGCTTGGATACCATAGCTTGCTTTCTTATTTCAGCAGAACAAAGCAACTCATCTGGTGTGCAATCTGCAGTCGTCCAGAATGGTTAGTTCCGCATGAACAGTGCTCGAACGGTTCATGTCTACTGGGTAGTGTCGCATGAATGGTTCATGTCTTTCAGAGTCCCTCCTGGGTCTCCTCACCCATTGTCCTGTATAATCTGACCATTCTTAAGTATAGGCCATGTCCCCTCCACCTTCTGCCCTGGTTTCTCCAGTCTGTGCTTACAAATGGAACAATACAGGGATGCCAAAAAATGTACGCACATTTAAAGTATGACGTTCGCTCAAAAGATGGTGTAAATCAAATGAATACTAGCATCACCACGTGACAGGCAGAACAGTCAAAGAAAATGGTGGAAGCACGGTTGAGCAGATGTCATAGTACACACTGCTACTGTAATTCAATTCAACTTTGAAAAGTAATACATAACATCACTTAACACGTGTATACTTTTTTTGGCACCTCCTGTATCATTAAGGATAAGGGGGTTCTGGGCTTTGCTCTTTCTGTTCCCATAGGTCCTTGGTCCTCCTTAAGCCTTACTAGCTTGAGCCGGTCTCTTGCAGAAGCTTACACTCTAGCCAGGCTCACACTGGATACCACCATGGCAACAGACAATTGTGTATCTGCTCCAGGCGAGGCTCAGCAGCCCTTGGGATGGTAAGGCCGAAGTGGAGGAGAAGGTGTGATGGGTTCCAAATGAGAGGCTTGAAGTTATGCTGTGAGGTAACCATTCTGGCTGCAATGTGTAGGAGAGATTGCAAGAGTGCAGGGTTGAGAGGTGGGAGTTCAGGCAGGGGTCATCGTCATAATCTAGCAGGGGCTTCCATGAGAGTGGAGGTGGTACATGAAGCAGAAAGAATAGGGTTCAGTAGGATTAGAGGTGACACCCAGTCAGTCTGCTTATGGTGATGGTATGTCAACGACGTTCTGTCTTACATGGCTCGCCCTGAGTTTTATAAGTTTATGTCTTGCTCTGAGAAATATAATAGATCAAATCTCTCTGTTGAATAAAAAGAAGCACTGATGGTAATGCTTTCTCATGAAATGTTGCCCTGGCCACCACAATTCTGTGGATGACGTATCAGCCCCTGTTGGGAGGGCTGATGTCTTGCGTTCTTGATCAATTTCACACCGGCCTTGGACTTGAATCACAGGTTGCAGAGGTGGGTGGGGCATTAGGAATCACCAGTCCACTTTTTTCAGTCTCTATCAGTTTCTCTGATAGAGAAACTGAGGTTAAAGTAAACTGAGATTAAGGTTGCTTCTTAAAATTCTCACATAGATAAGCTCTGTGAGAATGAAGTCGTGAATTGTGCAAAATCACACTATGATGGCAAGGCTTGGACTGGAGCCTTCTGTGTGGTAAATCGATGAATTTATGGTCAACGAATACATTGAGATGTACCTAAAAGATCTGGATAATATGTTCTGGTTGCAATTCTGCCAAGTCCTGCCTTTTTGTAATCTCAACCTTGCCTCTTCTGTCTACTAGTTGTCTCTTTGAGTAAGTCATTCAACTCCTCTAAATCTTAGTTTTTTCATCTGTAGAGTGAGGATAACAGCACCTACCTCAGAGAATTGTAATGAGAATTAAGTGGCTAAATAAGGCAGAGAGACTGGTGTTCGCTGAACTTTCTATCTGCTCTCATACATTTCAGAACAACCCTTGAAGTTAGGTGGCTCACGTGACTAGTTTGACAATGAAATGTTATGTTCTGTGTGTTATGTTTGAAATGAGGCATTGAAAAAGTAATGGGTAATTTTGCTAATCTCTTTTTTCCCTTGCTGTGGCAACTGAGAAGGCAGTATGGCACAGGTGGTGAAACTCAAGGTGGTAGAGTTTCATTCAGCCTGGGGACCTGCGTGACTGTGTGGAGCAGAGCCCTGGCTACTGCAAATTAAATAGGGAGCATAGATGAGAAATAAACTTTTACAATGCCAAGCCCCTGAGGATTTGGATGGTTTGTTATAGCAGTATAAGCATAAGCTGTTATGAGTAATATTGATCTTATGGGAAGTGGGATGCTATAATACTAAAAACCCAAAGTATTTTGTATTAGCTTTATGGTTGGGCCAAAGACAATGGCGATAGTGATGTAAGAGGCAGTCCATGTTACATAGTGGCAACATGTTTGCTAATACTGTTATCTGTCATGACTTGAGAGGCAGACCATATTCTAATGGACTTTAAGTTCTAGGGAAAAGGCTGAAAAACAATGTTCTCTAAAAACATGCTGCATAAAGAACCATGAGTGAAGACGTTGGTCCATGAGGTTGTTGGTAAACAAATAGAAGTCTGTTGAGATTTTGAGAAGTTCAAAAAAGAAACTACAGTAGAGCCTTAGTCAGTTTAAATACTTGAGCAACTGTGTAGATTAGAACACCCTGGTGCTTCCTATTGGATGTGAAATGTGTGCATGAAATGAATTTTTCTGTGGTAAGTCATTGAGATTGGCAGTTATTTGTTATCGCGGTTGAAGCCTGTCTATATGGATTGCTACAGCATTTACACTGGATGATGGCTTTAGCGTCGTGCTTACCTGCACTCAGCGTTACCCAATACCTTTTACTATTATGTTATTATTGTAGTTGCTATTGCTATAATGGTTAAGAGTCCATTATTGTAGTAGAGCATATAAGTCTGATGGAGGAAGAGGATAAAGCCATGGTAACCAGAGTAAAAAGTAGTGTTAAAATTTCAGTGCAGGCCGGGCGTGGTGGCTCAAGCCTACAATCCCAGCACTTTGGGAGGCTGAGGTGAGAGGATTGCCTGAACCCAGGGGTTTGAGAGCAGCCTGGGCAACTTGGTGAGACCTCATCTCTACAATATATCAAAAAATTAGCTGGGTGTGGTAGCGCATGCCTGTAGTTCTGGCTACTTGGAAGGTTGAGGCAGAAGGATCTCCTGAGCCCAGCAGGTCGAGGCTGTGGTGGCCGTGAGTGTGCCACTGCACTCCAGCCTGGGTGACAGAGTGAGACTCTGACTAAAAAAACAAACAACGCCCCCCAAACGAAACAAAACAAAAAAATAAAACAAAAACAACTCTAGTGTAGCAGGGTTTCACACTGAAATGTAAGTAGGAGATAGAGAGGCACTTGTAAATAAATGAGGTGGGCTGAGTTTGACTCCTGAAATTGGAGAGCACGATCCCCATGCCAAAAGTGTGGTCACTCTTGACTTCTGCTAATATAGGTCTAGTTCATTGAAAAGAGGCTGTGATAGGTGGGTGCAGCGGCTCATGCCTGTAACCCCGGCCTTTCGTGAGGCCAAGGAGGGAGGATTGCTTGAGACCAGGAATTTGAGACCAGCCTGGGCAACATAGTGAGACCTCGTCTCTACAGAAACAAAAATAAAAAAATTAGCTGGATATGGTGGCACCTGCCTGTAGTCCCAGTTACTCAGGAGGCTGAGATGGAAGGATCGCCTGACCCCAGGAGATCGAGGCTGCGGGAGTCGCGCCACTGCACTCCAGTGTGGGAGGCAAAGCAAGACACGGATTAAAAAATAAAAAAGGAAGGGGAACTGTAAAATCAAATTTTCATATGAATTTCCCAAGAGCTTGAAGTATTGGCAATGAGTTCAGATATTAGAAAAATACTATGTTATAAAAATACTTGGTGACCTCTGCCAGGAAGTTGGTACCGAAAATCAAAATGCCTAATAGCCAATGACGTCACTGAAGGTCAATCTATCCCATTCAATATACCACCACTTGCAGACTCATCAGTATTCAAGGCTATTGTCAATTGCATTCACCTTCTGCTCATCTGAGTTTATATTCCCACTGTAGCATCCCTGCCAAATTGTCTTCCAGCTCATGGTTGAACATTCCAGAAGTAGGTGGCTTTGGAGAGGTGTGAACTCTCACATCTTCGGTGTCCTCTAATTATTAGAAAGCTGCCACTATAGCTGGAGGGAAATCGGTGGGCCATGGCTCCTTCTCCCCTCCTTCAGCATGGAGCCATATGGGAGTGGGGCTGTCACCTCTTCTCTTTTCTTTTTTTTGAGTCAGAGTCTCACTCTGTCATCCAGGCTGGAGTGCAGTGGCCTGCTCACGGCCTCCCCAGCATCGAGCTGCTGGGCTCCAGCGATCCTTCCGCCTCAGCCTTCCGAGTAGGCAGAACCACAGGTGCGTGCTATTATCAACTGACCCAGTGACAACATGCACACACATGTGAGCACACATGCATGCACGTGCACACACATGCACACACATTTTTCCTGCGTAACTCTGGCTTCCCCACCCCCTCCTCTGGCAATGGCACTTTCCTTTGAGCAGTCTGTATGCAGGGTTGGCCAGTTTGAGTACCCTGGGATTTGGGAACTGGCCCAGGGTGAGCCTGTGCCCCAGACTGGGCACCTTGCGGGCCTTACTGTAGATTTAACACAGGGCACTGAAAGAGAAAAATGCTTTCTGTCCTCCGGGGATAAGAGTGCCTGTAGCCACCTTAGTCCACGTGGGCTGTTACAACAAAATACTATAGACTGAGCATCTCATAAACAACAGAAACTGGTTTCTCACAGTTCTGGAGGCTGGGAAGTCCCGAACCAAGGCGCTGGCAGATTGAACGCCTGGTGAGGGGCCATCTTCTGGCTCATAGTTGGCACCTTCTTGCTGTGTTCTCACATGGTGGGATGGGCCAGGCAGCTCTCGGGGTCTCTTTTGCAAGGACACTAATCCCCAATCTCTTTCCACAGGCTGCACCTCCTCAAACCATCTTGCTGGGGATCAGTTTTCACCATGAGAACTTGGGGGGACACAAATATTCAAACCTACTAAGCCATTTCCTTCTTCTCCTAAGCTCAGCTACATAAGCAAGGAGAGGGTGAGGGTGTCATTCAGAAAGTAGCAGAACAGAACAGGGACCTGGGGGAGGAGAGAGGGAGGGAGGGAGAGGTGGGTGGTTAGAGTGAGAGAGAGAGGAAGAGAGAAAGAAAGAGGAGAGAAGAGAGAGAGAGGAAGGGGAGAGAGAGAGAGAAGGGGGGAAGAGACAGACACACAGAACATTGATGGGGACCGTCTTCATCTTTGTATTTTTTAGTTAGGAAAAAACAGCTGCACTAGCGGAGTTGAGTGGGATTCCTATCATGCGCTCGGAAGGGTCCTGGCTGATCTGAACTATGTTGGGGAGCGGGTTTATAGCAGCCCACCCAAGACGGGGCAGTTTCAGTGCACCAGTGGCTTGGGGTTTTTTTCTCCCCAAATCCAGAACATTTAAAAGGTGTCTTTTCAGTTAAGTCATCTGTAGTTCGTTGTATCTTACTCTCACACTTTTCACAACGTTTAAGTGATCCTGCATTTGAGATAGAGCGTATTCATTGTCTCGCGAGTATTTCTATTTTCCATGGTTTTATTCTGTTTTTGGTGCAAATGTTTTTACATCCCACGCATCTATCCTCTGAATGAACTCTACCACATTTGTCCCCATTTTCCAGTGGGCTGTGACTCTTTCTACAGTAGCAGTAAAAAGATGGGACGGCCTGGACGGAAATAGTCCACACTCCATACCTCGTAAAGCAATAACCACGGAATACCGACTTGCCGTTCCCAACGTCACGGTTACTTGTTTACAAGTAACTGCAGGCGTTTCTGCTTTTCCTTTAGGTTACTGCCACCCTTGTGGCCAGACCAGAAACAAAATTTCTTGGCAGTCTGCCTCATTGCCATTTCCAAGGAATTCTTTGTGGTTAAGAACAATTCTCCACACACCCAGGGTAGTCCCGTGGGCTGTGTCAGCCACAGGTATAGAGTGTGATGTAAGCGGGAGTGTAATGTGTTATTCCATCTGGGAGAGTGTTGACTGCAGTTCATGCTTTAATGGCATTTGTAGGTTTTAATCATTCTCCATCAGGATGTCCCTCTCTGTCCGAGGGAAGGTGACAGTGCTGTGGTTACCTCTGGCTGACTGACCCCACAGAGTTCCCAGAATTCTCTAGTATATGCCACCCGGGCTTGCCTCCCCTTGGGAATTCTAAGCACATGGGAAATACATTGGGAATAATAAGCAGAGCTCAGGAAAAAGATGCATGGCATTAAGGTGGCCAAGGCTTGCTTTCAGCCACAGGGGACGCACCTCAGATCTTGAGGGCTGAGTGGGCCCTCCTCCCTCCCAGCTCACATATGCACGGGGTAGCTCCCGGCATGAAAGCTTCCCACACGGCAAAATGGGTTGAGAATGAGATTTTTTGGAATGGATGTGCCTTCCGAGAGCGATTTTCCAAAGCTGTAATTCTTATTAAGTGAGGGATACAGCACTCAGTCCCTAATGCCCATCTGGCTGAGTTTCTCTCTAATTCAAGTTGTCAGTCACCAACTATACATGGCGATAAAGGTAATTATTTTTATTCACATCTCCCATAGTGGATAAATATGTCTCACTTCTTTTTTTTTTTTTTTAAATCCTAAGGATGAAACGTGAACATGCGCCTTTGGCTTCGTGGCTGTGGACTTGTGAAAGACGTTCTGTGACTTGGCAAAATTATTTTTGAGGGGAGATACAAATCTTCTATGTTACTCTAATAATGACTAGATGTGGGCAGGAATATTGCAGAAAGCAACAGGTTTCAGTGTGGACGTAACCACACCACACACTATATCACGTAATACGCCGATGATATGCAAGTATTAACCTGCAATAGCAGATACACTTATTTTTCTAAATGCACTCGTTACATTTCAAACCCTCAATTTAGGCTTTTTTTAAACAAAATTTTCATTTTTAACTAACAGGGACAGGTTAAAAATAAATAAATAAAAGATTCCCAGTCGTCTGGAAAAGGGTATTGCCAAGACTTTGCAAGGACACAGCCACCAGGAGGCGCTCGAGCATCAAATTAAAAATGAACACAAATAAGTCTGGTGCCTGATGCTTTTGGAGTTGCTGCAAAACAATCTTTATTCTTCTAGGAGGGCGAGGTGATCTGTGGGCTGTGTAGACCCAGTGACGATCACCCCGGAGCTCTTCTGTGAATACGCGCGTGTGCATTTTTAAATAAATAGGATAAGAGAGGCGTCATCTCTGCTTCCCCCAGTAACCAGAAGGGGCTTTATTTTATTTTATTTTATTTTTTTGAGTTGGAGTCTCACGCCTTCTCCCAGACTGGAGTGCAGTGGCCACTCGTGGCCACCACAGCCTCGACCTGCTGGGCTCCGGCGATCCTTCCGCCTCAGCCTTCCAAGGAGCTGGATCATTTTTTAATTTTAAAGATGTGGGGTGCCGGACTCGGTGGCTCAGCCTGTAATCCTGCGCTTTGGGAGGCTGAGGTGAGTGGATTGCCTGAGCCCGCGGGTTCGAGACCCACCTGGGCAGGCGAAACTTCATTTCTACAATAAATCAAAAAAATTAGCCGGGTGTGGCAGCGTGCGCCTGTAGTTCCAGCTACTTGGAAGGCTGAGGTGGAAGGATTGCCAGAGCCCAGCAGGTCGAGGCTGCGGTGGCCGGGAATGGCCACTGCCCTCCAGTCTGGGTGACAGAGAGAGACTCCAACTCAAAAAAAAAAAAAAAAAAGATTTGGGGTACAATTCAGGGTTAGATACATAAGTGGTTATTGCACAGGTGAAGTTTGGGCCTCCCATTGGTCCTCACTTTGTGTGGTTTCAGATCAGGTTTGAACAGTTTGGCAACCCCTGCATTAAGAGACTTTGCCAAATTATTTAACCTCTCTGAGCCTCAATTTTTCTTTTGGTAAAAATTTTCCCTGCTTTTTGCATACTACTTTTTGTACAAATACTCAAGCTTGTACTATTTGGAATGTTCTAAATCAGTGCATAGGAATTAATTACCTAAGTACCTTATTAAAGTACTGACTCTGACTCAGTAGATATGGGAAGAGGCTAGAGAATGTGCATTTTTGTTTTTGTTTTTGTTTTGAGTCAGAGTCCCACTCCGTCGCCCAGACTGGAGGGCAGTTGCACACTCCCAGCCACCACAGCCTCAACCCACTGGGCTCCGGTGATTCTTCCGCCTCTGCCTTCCAAGTAGCCGGAACTACAGACGCGCGCTACCACCCGGGCTAATTTTTGATGTAGTGTAGAGATGAGATCTGGCCAAGTTGCCCAGGTGGGTTTCGAACCAGCGGGCTCAGACAATCCACTCGCCTCGGCCTCCCAAAGTGCTGGGATTACAGGCAGAGCCACCGAGCCCGGACGAACGTGCATTTTTAACAAGTTCCCGAGTGATGCCGATGCTGCTGGCCCACGGTTATGTGTATTGGGTATGTGGTAGGCCAAACAGTGCCCCAAGGTGTGCACATCTAATCCCTGGGACCTGTGACTATGTTATGTTATATAACAAAGGGAACTTAAGGTTGCTCATCAGCTGGCCT
>CAUYQG010093953.1:0-13337 GCA_963574415.1 Tarsius wallacei
TAGTTCCAGCTACTTGGAAGGCTGAGGCGGAAGGATCGCCGGAGCCCAGCAGGTCGAGGCTGCAGTGGCCGGGAGCAGCCACTGCACTCCAGTCTGGGCGACAGAGTGAGACTCCAACTCAAAAAAAAAAAAAAAAAAAAATGGTTACAATGGTAAATTTTATGTTTATCATAATTAAAAGAATCATTTTTTTTTTAAACTGCATTACTTCCAGCTACTTGGAAGGCTGAGGCGGAAGGATTGCCTGAGCCCAGCAGGTCAAGGCTGCGGTGGCCGGGAGCGGCCACTGCACTCCAGTCTGGGCAAGAGTGAGACTCCAACTCAAACAAACAAACAAACAAAAAAAAAAACTACTGCGTTACTTTGCATTCTTTCATTTTAAGCAATTTTTCTTGACAAGTATGTAATGCTAGCAATTTAACAGTGAACAAAATTATCATTAAGTAAATCACATAATTTTTATGTGTATCTTTTTCTTCTTTTCCATACTTCTGCTTTTACAAACCAGAGCCAAAATTATAAATAAATGAGTAAACAGAAAATATATAAGGACATGAGAGCATTTTAAGTTAAAAATAAAGGCCGGACATGGTGGCTCACACCTATAACCCCAGCACTTTTGGAAGCCAAGGTGAGAGAACTGTCTGAGCCCCCGGGTTTCAGATCAGACTGGGCAACTCGGGGAGACCTCATCTCTACAAAAATTTAAAAAAAAAATTTTTTTTTAATTAGCCAGGTGGTTCCAGCTGAGGCGGAAGGATCTCCTAAGCCCAGCAGATCGAGGCTGGGTGGCCATAAGTGTACTACTGCACTGCAGTCTAAGATACTGAGTGACTCCTACTCAAGAAGTAAACAAACAAACAAATAAATAAATAACCTGGCCGAGCACAGCGGCTCACGCCTGTAATTCTAGCCCTTTGGGAGGCCAAAGCAAGAAGACTGCTTGAGTCTAGGAGTTTGAGACCAGCCTAGGCAACATAGTGAGACCTCATCTATATAAAAATGGAAAAATGTTAGCCAGGCATGGTGGCATGCGCCTGTAGTCCCAGCTACTTGGGAGGCTGAGGAGGAAGGACTGCCTGAGCCCAGGACTGAGGCTGCAAAGAACTGTAGTTATGCCTCAGTTCCGACTGGATGAAGTAGAGCCCCAAATCAAAAACAAACAAAAAAATAACCTAACAATATATAATACTACAATACATAACAGTACCAGAAGACTATAATATGAATTCAAAATACTTGTGGCCCTATTCTTTCTTTTTTCTTTTTTTTTTGAGTCGGAGTCACTCTGTCGCCCAGGCTGGAATGCAGTGGCACACTCACAGCCACTGCAGCCCTGACCTGCTGGGCTCAGGCAATCCTTCCGCCTCAGCCTTCCAAGTAGTTGGAACCACAGTCACGTGCCACCATGCCCAGCTAACTTTCCTAGATTTACTGTAGAGATAAGGTCTTACATGTTGCCCAGGTCGGTCTTGAACCCGTGGGCTCAGGCAATCCTCTCACCTTGGCTTCCCAAAGTGCTGGGAATATAGGTGTGAATCACTGTGCCCGGCCTGGCTCTATTATTTCATACATTTTACTGCAACTCTCAGGAACAGCAAAATGAGTGAAAAATGGTCCCCTCTGAGGTGGACTAAGAGTAGGTAACTATAGTACAACAGCAACTGGAGCTCCATGAAGACAGCAACCATGTCTGTTTCAATAAACTCCAAGAGCATAGAACATCTGACACATAATACATGCTAAATCTATCTATGAATGAAGTATCAAAAATTGGAACCCATTTTTACTTTCACATTTTTGTTTCTCGTTCTTTTATTTATTTATTTTTTTGAGTTGGAGTCTCACTGTGTTGCCCAGACTGGAGTGCAGTTACACACTCCCGGCCACTGCAGCCTCGACCTGCTGGGCTCTGGCAATCCTTCCGCTTCAGCCTTCCAAGTAGTTGGAACTACAGGCGTGTGCAACCACGGCCGGCTAATTTTTTGATTTATTGTAGAAATGAGGTCTCACCAAGTTGCCCAGGCGGGTCTCGAACCCGCGGGCTCAGGCAATCCACTCACCTCAGCCTCCCAAAGCGTGGGATTACAGGCTGAACCACCGAGCCCAGCTTGTTTCTCATTCTTGAGCTGTGAGCAATGATGTTGCTAAGTATACTGTTGTTCAGTAAATGTCTGTGTAAGTTAACTGAACCATAAGAAAGACTGAATTTCTCGGCCAGGCGCCGAGGCTCAAGTCTGTAATCCCAGCACTTTGGAAGGCCAAGGTGAGGGAACTGCCTGAGATAAGGGACCTGCTGCCTGAGCCCAAGTTGCCTGGGCAACTTGGCAAGACTTTATCTCTAAAGTAAATCAAAAAATTAGCCAGGTGTGGTGGCGTTTCCCTTAATTCCAGCTACTTGGAAGGCTGAGGTGGAAGGATCGCCTGAGCCCAGCAGGTTGAGCCTGTGGTGGTCATGCGCATGCCACTGCACTACAGCCTGGGAGACCAATAAGACTAACTCAAAAAAAAAAAAAGGCCGGGCTCAGTGGCTCAGCCTGCAATTCCAGAACTTTGGGAGGCTGAGGTAAGTGGACTGCCTGAGCTGGCGGGTTCAAGACCCACCCGGGCAACTTGGCGAGACCTGGTCACTACAATAAATAAAAAATTAGCCAGACATGGTAGTGCGCGACTGTAGTTATGGCTACTTGGAAGGCTGAGGTGAAAGGATCACCGGAGCCCAGCAGTCTGGGCAACAGAGTGAAACACACACAAAAAAAGACTGAATTTCTCAAATAGCACTTAAGACTAAATAAGCCTTAAAGTATGATAATGGCAGATATTCTTTAAAAAAAACTACCAAACCAAAAAAGAAACTTGCGCCTATAAATCTCAGCATTTCAGGGAGGCTGATGCAGAAGTACTGCTTGAGCCCAGGAGTTCAAGACTAACTTGGGTAACATGGAGAGACCTTGTCCCAAAAATAAAACACAACTTATTGATGACTGAGAAAACTTCCATATACAATTTTCAGAGTTAAGGGGCTTTTACCTTCTTTGAAACAAATGATCTACAAAAAATTAAAGTATTTCTTTTTAAAAAGTACAAGAAACTGCCAAAGAATTCTAAGCAGAATACTTTCAGATATTACATGACCAATAACCATAAAAAGTATTATGTACTGCTGATCTGGACAAAAATTAGGTCCTAAGTAGTCTCTTAAAGGTGTTTGTTAAACCATATCCCCCAAAAGTATATCACGACACATTTATTTTAAAATGAGAAATGTGGGAGGTAGGGTAGGGGAAAGGCAGCACTGAAGAGAATTTCCAAAATAACATGGAAAACAACAGATGGGGAACAATAAAAAGATAAAGTTTGCCTTAACAATCTCTTAAGCATATCAGGGAAAAAACAAGAAAGGTAGTCAGGAAAACAAATCACATCTTCCTAAAATAAATAATTAAATAAATAAATAAAAAGAAAGAATGAAAGAATGAAGCCATTCCCAACAGAATCTATGATTGGCAGAGAGTTCTATTATAACATAATTCATCAATGAGAATAGTTTGATTTACTATTAAAACTATGTCATTCACTTTCTTAGTTATTTTCAAAGGTCTTAGAAAAGGGCAGGTGCCTCAGTCTAATTTATATGAAAATAAACCTCATGTTAATTACATGAAATTCATCAAATCACTAAGTTTAGAAACAGAATATGTTACTATTAAACAGAATATGTTACTATTTTGAGGCGAGAAGAAAAATAGGTTGAAAACAAGTAACCACTGAAAGACTGAAGTGGCCAGAACTTAGAATCATCTCTGGTCTTGTGATCAAATTCATTTATCCTGTGTTGAATTAACATGGTGGACCTACTTTTTACTGTTTCAAGGCACATCACTACACATACTAAAGGATAATGGAAAAAAGGGCTGGGCAAGTCATTTGTGTATCGTATAGGATGGGAGGGAGCAGGGGACCAGGAAACTAGCAACAAGAATTTGTGTTTTGGAGATATTTTGAAATTTTTGGTGATCCCCTCAGCTGTCACCACTGGGGGGAGGGTGCCACTGGCTCTTAGTAGTGATTAGAAGCCAGAAATTCTGCTAAACGAGCTGCAACGTACTTTACAGACCCCATATAACAAAGAATCATTTGGCCCAAATATCAATAGTGCTCAAGTTGAGAAACTGTGCTCTAGAATAGTTTTTCTCAAACTTTAGCAATCAACATCACCTGGAAAACTTGTTAAAACCCAGATTGCTGATTTCCATCCCCGATATTTCTGACTCAGTAGGTCTTGTGCAGAGCCCCAGAATTTGCATTTCTAAGAAGCTTCCTGATGATGCTGATGCTATTTGTCTGGAAACCACATTTTGAGAACCATAATTTTGACATGAATTACTTTGATATAACCATTCATAAACTCCCACGCTTCCCCTTTCATACAATATACCCCATCAATAATCATAAATGTAAGGTCTTCTCTCCTCTTCTGGATTCTAAACTCTATTAGAGCAAAATCTGTCCAGTTCAGCATTGCATATTCACATAAATAAGCACTTTAATTTCCAAATTTCCAACAACAAAAAAATTCTTTAGTGTTTGGAATACTGCTACAATGTTTCAAAGTCTATGGACTGTTTATCTCTGAGGCATTTCCCTTACAAAAATAACAGCAAAATACTTGTTAACTGCAATTATTAAATTATTATAATAATGTATCTTTAATGTTCATAATTATAAATTAACATTGTTGTTAACATTAAAAGACAAAATCTGGGGAAAGGATTTATTACTGTCACATATCTTCTGCCTACAACATTAAAAGTATCAGTCAACAAAAATTGTGCTCAAACTATTTTAAGCTTTTAAGAATTCAGTCCAATTGCTGGGCTCGGTGGCTCAGCCTGTAATCCCGCGCCTTTGGGAGGCTGAGGTGAGTGGATTGCCTGAGCCCGCGGGTTCGAGACCCGCCTGGGCAACTTGGTGAGACCTCATCTCTACAATCAAAAATCAGCCGGGCGTGGTAGCGCGCGCCTGTAATTCCGGCTACTTGGAAGGCTGAAGCGGAAGAATCGCCAGGGCCCAGCAGATCGAGGCTGCGGTGGCCGGGAGCGGCCACTGCACTCCTTTGTGGGCGATGGTGTGAGACTCCAACTAAAAAAAAAAAAAAAAAAAAGAATTCAGTCCAACATATTCACACATGCAATTAATTAAAATTATGTGGCTGTCTCATAACTTAGCCTTTCCAATCAAAGAAAATACTTATTAGATTGTAATTTTAAATTTTTAAAAAGCCTTTTTATTAACATGAATGTAAAATTAAAAAGACAAACTTAAAATGTACAAAGGTGCAAAATATTTTACAAAATAAACCAATATCTTCAATCTTCATTATAGACCTTCCTTCTTATCCAGACAATATTACCCCTAGTTTTCTAACTCAGAATTCTCAGATAAAACTAAAGCCCCATGTTATATGGAACTGTTAAAGACACCTCATCTTAGATGGTGGACAAAATGTTAATAATTCAGGCAAGTTTTAAGTGCTTCATCCTCCCCCCCCCTTACATTTCTCTTTATAATAAAAGCCCTTGGGTGAAAAATGTCTGGGATAATTTTTATCATAGTTATAAGGGAGAGTTACTCCACATAGACTTGAAAAAAAACAAAATGCATCTAGTAATTCTGTCTTTAGATTTGTGCTCAACTTAAGACAAAATGTCTCTCTTTAACCATCAAAGGCATTAAGTAAATAGCATCTTGTTCTACTGTCTCCCCTTTTGTAATATACTCACAAGCATATAACCAGAAAAATCTTTTTAAAGCACCACTTTGATCTCCTTCCTATCTTACAAATCCTAAGCAACATTCCACTGAACACTGAATACTGTTAACAAAAACTTCTGGCTACAGAAAACCAAGAATTAGCTAACTCAGAAACACTCCCAAAGCAACAAAATTAACTGAATGAAAGAAACACACACACACACACACACACACACACACACACACACACACTCACACAATTATAATAAAACTTTGCATGTATGATTGAAGGAAGAAATAGAAATACAGCAAAATAGACAGACAGTCTGACAGGTAAAGGCCATGCTGAGAGGGGAAGGAGCACAAGAACACTGGGCCTGGATATGATAGAGGAATTGGATGTTGATTCTCCTACAGAGCAGAGGCGACCCTGGGTCTGCAAAATCTGGTTGGTTAGAACTGCAACCTGTGTATTAAATCTAAGACCTCAAAGAAGTGCACGGACAGTGAAGATAAAAGTTTCATTTCCCAATGCCAAAAATTAAGATGCAGCTTGTCTTGACTAGGTCTGAAAAAAATTTAAAAAGTGTCCTATAGTAAATCAAATTACTAAGTCTGTGTTTTCTTTATAAGTTCGGAGTCTAAATTTATACTAACCATGTGATTTGGGAAGCTCAAAGTCAAAAGTAGTTACATCCAAGTGTTCAATAGCCATGTGTGGGTAGTGGTCATATATGTACTAAGTGTGACTGGTCTAGAGTATGAAACAGGTAAGTAATATCCAAACATAGCAATAGGACATTCCAGATAAATATAGCAATTATTTACCCGAAACATGAACAGGTGGAATTAGGAAACATTCCCAGAAGAGATAATAGTTCATCAAACTTCAAATGGCAAATAGACAATTATTGGTCGCATACAAAAACCCTTCCCAATTTCATCCCCTCCAGCTTCTCATAACAAAATGTTTGCCCACTATCAAATCCCAATCAGTATGGATCATGCATACCACAATTTGCTAAAGAACTCCAGCTGGAAGCCTATGTTAATCCCAACTCTGGATTCACACAGCTTTATTATTCGACTCATTTTTGGCTCTCAACATTACATTGAACTGTTTTCTCATTTTTTCCTGTGACTATTTTGTAATTTTATTTTATTGGATGTGGTTTTATTAATTACCTCAAATCCTTATGGAGTTAACTGCGCAGTAAAATAATAAAATATGCATAATATTAAGTCAGCAGGCAGAAAAATACAGACCAAAAAGAATACCTAGAAAAATGGGAGGAAGAGAATAAAATAGATAAATTCAGCTCTATATGGCTCATATAGTTGAATATGCCCTTGAACTTTTTGAAAAATAATGTAAGAGCAAAACAAGGTCAGTACAATAATTCATATTATCTTAATTTAAGGAACTGTGTTTTTTTCTTAGCAGAGAAAACCTTTTCCTATCACTAAGACTCACTTTTTGCATAATACATGGAAATATTTGTATATTTACACATGCATGTGCGCACACACACACACACACAACCTATCTTTCTTAATAACAAATTCCTTCAAGGCAGATAGTTTATTTCAAAGACACTCACACTAAGAAAAAAATATTGTTCAAAAAGCTAGTTAATTCACGAAATAAAGAGTGAACTAGCTGGGCAAGGTGGCTCATACCTGTAACCCCAGCACTTTGGAAGGCGAGAGGATTGCTTGAGCCCAAGAGTTTGAGACCAGTCTAGGCAACACAGTGAGATCTCACCTCTACAGAAACAAAATAAATAAAATAAAATTATCAGGGCATAGTGCTGCATGCCTGTAGTCCCAGGTACATGGGAGGCTGAGGCAAAAGGATCATCTAAGTCCTGAAGGTCAAAGCTGCAGGAAGCCATGATCATGCCACTACAGTGTAGCCTGGGCAACAGAGTGAGATTCTGACTTTAAAAAAAAGAAAAAAAAAGGTAAGAACAAATAGACCTGGTGCAATAGCTCACACCTGTAGTCCCAGCTACTTGGAAGGCTGCAGAGAGAGGATGATTTGAGCCCACGAGTTCTAGTCTACAGTTAGCAATGATTGGGCCACTGCACTCCAGCCTGGGCAACAGAGTGAGATCCTGTCTCTAAAAGATAAATAAGTTATAAAAAAAAGTGTATCTTTTCAAAAGTGTGCAATTACAACTGTACAAATCAAAACCAACTACTCTTTAATTCTATAGTGGTAATCCAGTGTGAACCAGAATTTAAAAGAGCAGCCTAGATTTTTAACATGGTATGAAATGTTTATTAAGTTTTATATCATTTATTCTTTTGGTCTATAGAATTTAAATGTTTAAACAATATATCTCAGTCTTCAGTAAGAGTTCCATTTTGGATTCCAACTCAGAACAGCTATCTGGATAAATATGTTTGTTGTAATTTCTATTTTCTTTAAGGCTAAGAAATAAAGTCATTTTTCTCAACAGTATGGAAAACCAAATAATATTTTAATAAAATATCATATGTTTCTAATAACTGCTACTTAGGATGTCTATATTAAGGGAGACTGAATTGTATTCCCTTAACTCCAAATAACCTACTCTTCATCTTTTTGGTAGAAATCAAATTGAATTAGTAAAAACATTTAAAGTTATATTTTTGAGTTGTATTATATAGCTATATTTTTCAAGATAACAATAGCCTGATTGTTTATTGTGGCAAAATATATATTACATAAAATTTACCATTTTTGCCATTTTACATGTACTGTTTAGTGGCATTAGGTACATTCACATTTTTTCACAAACATCCACGTCCAGAAATTTTTTGTCATTTCAAACTGAAGCTCTGTATACATTAAATAATCATATCTCATTATTCCCTTTCCCAAGATCCTTGTAACCATTTTCTGTCTCTGTGAATTTGACTGTTTTAAGTACTTCGTATTAGTTGAATAATACAATATTTCTCCTTTTGTGTCTGGTTTATTTTACTTAGCATGTTTTCCAGATTCATCCATGGTGTAGCATTTATCAGAATTTTCTCCCTTTTTAAGACTGAATTGTATTCCATTATATGCATATAGCAAATTTTATTTTTCCATTCATCTACCAATAAACATCTGGGTTGTTTCTACCTTTTGGCTACTGTGAATGATGCTGCTATAAGCATTGTTGTGTAAATACCTGTACAAGCCCTTGTTTTCCATTCTTTTGTATACATACCTAGCAATGATATTTCTATATCACATGGTATCTATGTTTAATTATTTTGAGAAACCACCATGTCTTCCACAGCAGTGCCACTCCCACCAGCAGTGCACAAATATTTCAATTTCTTTGCATCCTTGACAACACTTTTTATGTTATTTTGGTGTTGACGTTGTTGTTTGGATAACAGTCATCCTAATAGATGTGAAATAGCATCTCACTGTAGTTTTGACTTGCATTTGCCTAAAAATTAGTGATGTTTAGCATCTTTTCATGTGCTCACTCTCATAGTTTTTTTTTATCATGATTTTATATAATTTGAAATTTCATCCACATTAATAGGCTTATATCTCCTTTTTTTCAGCTTATACACCTAGTTATATACAAAGACAATAATATTAACATGTACTATAAAACAAATACAACTTTTGGTTTCGAAGTGCATGAAAGTTAGCAATTTGACACTATGTGCTACATAAAATGCAATACATTAAAAACATTTTATAAAAGAAATTATATTGTATTTGAATTAAAATGTCGACACAACAAACATGCTATATCATTTTTGTTCATGTTTGGTGACAGCTCTTACAGTATCACCAAGAGAAAGCCATTTATCACTTTCAAAATTCACACTTATTTTCTACTTAAAAATTTTGTTTATTTTCTTAATATGATTTCTACATACTATAGTGCAAGCTGTTGTTTACCACATGATGAAAGAAAAGGGATATTGGGTTATAAATATTTAAGTTGCCACCTGTTTTCCTATCCAGCATCATTTTCCAATTTTCACAGCACCCCATAGACATTTATATGTGAAACTATAGTACTCATACATGAATTAGATCATATTAAAGTTGTGTTTATTAACCTGAACACTTGGGAACGAAACTGCTCTGCTTCGTTAGATGCCACCCAGATCATTTATTAACATACTTCACTTAAACAACTTTTGTCACGGAGCAAGTTCCTCTTTTAATCATTTCACTCCACTTTAACTTCATAGACTCGCTTTTTGTCTCAAATTTATGTCATAATTTGATTCTCCAGGGAAGATGTGAGAGCGCTTTTCTGCTGTGGTGGCCAATAGATATCGTATAACAAAAAAGCAGTGGCTCAAGAAGAAGTGTCTGGGCATGAGACAAGGGTGAGTAGAGTACTGGGTAAGTTTCCACTCCCTCTTAAAGTATTGAAATTGGCAAATACATTTCTCTAATGGTGGAAACCAATCTAAGAGGTAACGATCAAAAGGTGGCTTGCGGGTATAAAGGTGTTACACAGCAGAAACAGGGTTCAGGTTGCTGCTTGATCTGTGCACTACAAGAAAATAATTCATAAGGGATCTTCATGATATTAGAGAACGTTTTCACCTAATTATCCATCATTTGGGGTCATCTTTTTCATGAATTTATGTAGTAACCTAGGTCAGATGATATTAGAAGTCTCTTATGACTCAAAAATTCTGCACTTTATGGGATGCAATTATGGACTCTGATTTGACATCATGTAGTCAAGTGTTTAATTTCCATGAGATTGTAAGCTTCTTTTAGATAAATATTATATCTGGCACTTTGTGAAATAACTATATTTTACATATTATTAAACCAAAATGTTGAATTTGCTGTTGGTAGGATGGATTATTATTTGAGTAGAATAAAATTTTAATTGAACTGAAGATGGTTCCACTTAAAAATGCTTCCTGTCTATCCAGGTCCCTATCTCAAAACATAGTTGTATGTACAAACCAAATGAAGTTAAAGAACTGTAACAAAAAAAACCCGTCAAATTAGATAAGTAGTTGTCAATACTTTAAAAACTACAAGTGTTTGTTCTTGTCCTTTCTATTTTTCATTATCGTGTTTTTTTTAGTACCCACTCTGTTCTCTGCAACACCCAAACATTGTACCTTGCCAAGATTCTAAATGGGCCTGAATAAACGGTGTTTAAAGTGGTTGACTGATGACTTCTAATATTTGAGCTTGAACGAGTATGTCCAAGGATCCATCAGTTATCAAAACTCAGGTATTTTCTATGTGAGACCTACACCCTAACACTGGACTCAAAATTTTAATCCTTAGATTATTTCATTTAAACATCTTGATATAGTACTTCTTAAGTTATGTTTGATACCTGAAAATTTTAAAAATGATATTCATTTGCAATTTACTTATCTCTGGATTAAAAACAGTTCAAAACATCTAACCCCTGAACTGTTACAGAGAAATTTGTAGACAGAAATTTAAACCAAATATTATCAGTTTTATCTATTGCATTAGTTTATATGAGATGCTAAACACAGAACCAAGCACATAGAATACATTCAATTTGTCACTGTTTGTAAGCTGACCACTTCTTAACAAAGATTACATACCTTTATCATCATTCCACATACAATATATTCATTTGTTTTGCATTGCAATAGACTTTTCAGTGATGTCTCTGAAAAACATTTCTCCCTGATGACCTAATTTTCCACTGTTATTAGAGTTGTTTGGAAAAAAATTATATTGTCACAGCCAGTAACACCTGTCTAAATGCTTTTACTTAGAAAAAAATTAAAATTTGTCCAATATATAAAAGGGAAACCAGAATCTCATCCCTTTTTAAATGTCACCTCTTATTTCTGCACATTGATTTTCCCTTTGCTCAAGACACAGTGATGTAATACCCTTCTCCTTTTCTTCATCTGTCCAGAATGTCCTTGCCCACAAAAACTCAAAGTTTGGAATCAGTGGATTCTCCTGGTGAAAACAAACATAGTCTGGTATTTGTGGTATATTTCTCATCAAAGAATTTTTCTTTACTTTCTTGCAAAATCACTCATGTCATTTAAGAATAACAGATAATCCTCACTTTAAAAATTACTTGGAATTGTAAAAGTGACTATGCAAGCTAAAATTCTGCAAGACAATCAATATGCAAATTTTTTCAAACATTAAAAACTCTTATTTTTGGTTGTAAATGCATGGGAAAATGAAAAAAATAGTAAAACTAATATTCATTTAGGATGATGTGATTTAAAACATTAAAAACCTTCAGATTTAAAGTATTTATTTTTTGGAGTTTTGGGTAAGAAACTTATCAAGAGCATTTTGAACAGTGCTTGCTTTTTTTCTCATATACATTTAGCAAATATCATATATATTTGATAATACAAAGTGAACATCTTTTTTATGCCTTGATGAAATGTCACAACTCCTTTCTAAGTTTAGATCTGCCTCTAACATGTTATCTTTTGTGCTTTAAATGTCATGAAATATCTCTGAGAGTTACTTTAATGTTAGGTTTCTGTGGGTTTTTTTGGACTATGTTATTTCCTCAGGACATTTTCAACCTTTTTGTCAAAACTACTTTGCTCATTTATGTGGATGTCGTGGACTGAATGTTTGTGTCCCTAAAATACATACATTAAAGCCATAACCCCCAACGATTGTATTTGGAGAAGGGGCCTTTGGGAGGTAAACAGGATTAGATGAGATTATGACAGACAGGCCTGATCTGATAGGTTTAGTGTCTTTACAAGAAGAGGCACTAGAGAGATCCCTCACTCTCCCTGTGAGTATATAGCAAGAACGTAGCCTTCTGCACGCCAGAAAAGAGGTTCTCACCAATAACCAAATCAGCTGACACCTTGATTTTGTACTCCTCAGCCTCCAGAACTGTCAGAAACAAATTTACATTGTTGAAGTCACCAGTTTATAGCATTTTGTCATGGAAGCCTGAGCTGACTAATGCCATCAATAAGCTTACCTTCACCAAGTACCTCCTGTTTTGTCTCTAGAGTCTCTTGGATGCCAGCAGTATCAACATCCCCAAGTCAGCTAATTCTCCTACAACTCCATTTACATCTCATTCTAACTTCACTTCAAGTATTATTACTTTTCATTTCTTTGCTGCCCTTTTATCTTTATGTGCCCATTTGCTCTTTCAATTAGCCATTTTAGTAAGAGGCCACCTGTGCTTGTCAATCTGGCACAAGAAGACAACACCACAAGAGGCTTTGCTGACTGTCAGTAAACTGAGTAACAGAGGCATGAACAGTGGTCAATCACAGACAGACTTTGAAAGAAGTGACAAGAAAGGTCACTTATGAAGCAAATCTTCTATTTATGTAATGAGGTGTGGACTGAGTCAGCAGTAAAATTTGCTTTGAAGGCATATTATTCACAGCTAACATGCCACGGTAACTGGGATTGGAACAATATTGTTGTGAGGGGGATGCTGTTTGGCTGACCCATGATAGCTGAATGTGTGCATTTCACAACTATGCAAAATGAGGACAGAATGTGTGTGTGTGTGTGTGTGTGTGTGTGTGTATGCAATAAAACAGTATCACTCACTGTGCAAATCAAAACTATACAAAATGAGGACAGAATGTGTGTGTGTGTGTGT
>CAUYQG010093954.1:0-42245 GCA_963574415.1 Tarsius wallacei
TGGAGTGCAGTGGCCGCTCCTGGCCACCGCAGCCTTGACCTGCTGGGCTCCGGCGATCCTTCCGCCTCAGCCTTCCAAGTAGCTGGAACTACAGGCGCGCGCTACCACGCCCGGCTAATTTTTTGATTTATTGTAGAGATGAGGTCTCGCCAAGTTGCCCAGGCAGGTCTCGAACCCGGGGGCTCAGGCAATCCGCTCACCTCAGCCTCCCAAAGGCGCGGGATTACAGGCTGAGCCACCGAGCCCAGCTTGGTTAAGTTTTATTCAGGAACTCATACAAAATATTGCAGATACATGAATTTTAAGCCTCATTTTCCTCCTCTTTGTCTTGTTTTCTTTTCCTTTTCTTTCTTTTTTTTTTTTTTGAGTAGGAGTCTCACTCTGTCACCTAGGCTGGAGTGTGATGGCATGCTCACAGCCACCGCAGCCTTGACCTGCTGGGCTCAGGCAATCCTTCTACTTCAACCTTCCAAGTAGCTGGAACCACAGGCATGCGCCACCACTCCTGGCTAATTTTTTTGATTTATTGTAGAGACAAGGTCTCTCTAGGTTGCCCAGGCTGGTCTCAAACCCCTGAGCTCAGGCAATCCTCTCGCTTCCAACTCCCAAAGCGCTGGGATTACAGGCGTGAGTAACTGCGCCTGGCTTTTTCTTTTTCTATTTTTGTTTCACTGTTGCCAGGGCTGGAGTGCAGTGGCACATCATGGCTCACCACAGCCTTGATATCCTGGGTTTAGACGATTTGCCCACTTTAGCCTCCTGAGTAGCTGGGACTACAGGCGTGTGCCACTATGCCCAGCTAAGTTTTTGATTTTTTGTAGAGTTGAAGGTTCTCTATGTTGCCTAGGCTGGTCTCAGATTCCTGGACTCAGGCAATCCTCCTACCTTGGCCTCCCAAAGTGCTGAGATTATAGGTATGAGTAACCACACCCTGCCTGGCCTGGTTAATTTAGAAGTCATGTAATTTGTAACTCTTTGCTATTAGGAACTACACACAACCAATCACATAGAGTATTCCTCTTCAAACATTTTTTGATGAGATATTTCAAACACCTTTTTGAAAAAGTCACCTCAGAAGTCACAATGGTTTTGCCCTTGCTCCTTTCAATGCTTCCAACTCCTCCATCGGAATTCCCAGTCTTTCTGTTCACTTTGATCCTCTCTTGCAAAAACTGCTTAAAATTGGCTGCATCCATGATTCCATCTTCTACAGAGTGGGTGTGATCAAGAATGAACTTCAGAATCTGCTCCCCGTTTTTTTTTGTCCCCCATTACCACAAGCTTTTTCATGGGCACCATGGTGGCAGCAGAGGCAGAAAAGGGAAGATTTCATTTCACATGCTGAGTTACAACAATCTAGTTTGGACCGATATCAACTTAGTTTCAATAGTATACATTCACTCCTCCTTTCCAACTCTGTCCTCGTCCTTATGTTATTATTGTTACTAATTATATTTTTATATTATTTTATTTATTTAGTTTTTGAGTTGGAGTCTCACTCTGTTTCCCAGGCTGGAGTGCAGTGGCACGCTCAAAGCCACCCCAGCATTGACCTGCTGGGCTCAGGCGATCCTTCCGCCTCAGCCTTCCAAGTAGCTAGAACTACAGGCACGTGCTACCACGCCCAGCTAATTTTTTGATTTATTGTAGAGATGAGGTCTTGCCAAATTGCCCAGGCTGATCTCAAACCTGTGGGCTCAGGCAATTCTCTCACCTAGGCCTCCCAAAGTGCTGGGATTACAGGTGTGAGCCACTGTGCCCGGCCACAAATTATATTTTTAAACAATGAGTGCCTGTTAACATATATGCATAATTATTGTTTTATGCATGTCTTTTAAATCATAAAGGAGAAAAAAGAGTAATTATGTACTAAAAATATAATAACACTAATTTTTTATTTAGGTATGTAGTTTTACCAGTAATCTTTATTTCTTTACGTGACTCTAAGTTACTATCTAGTGTTCTTTTTTTTTAGCCTGAAGAAGTCACTTGATAGCATTCTTTATAGCACAAGTTTCTTGTTTTTGCTTTTGAGTCGGAGTATTACTCTGTCACCCAGGTTGGAGTGCAGTGGCATAATCACAGCCACGGCAGCTTCGACCTGCTGGGCTCAGACAGTCCTTCTACCTCAGACTTCCAAGTAGCTGGGACTATAGGTGCACCACTATGCCCAGATAATTTTTGATTTATTGTAGAGATGAGGTCTCACCATGTTGCCCAGGCTGGTCTCAAACTTCTGAGCTCAGGCAATCCTCTCGCCTCAGCCTCCCAAAGTCCTAGAATTAAGAGGCATGAGCCACTATGGCCAGCCTATTTTATCTTTAGGAGGTACAAATAGTTTTTTGGTTACGTGATTACATTATATAGTGGCAAAGAAGTCTGGGCTTTAAGTGTACCCACCACTTTCACTTGTACACATTGTACCCAGTAGGTGATTTGTCCTTCTTCCATTTGTTCCTTTCTCCCCCTTCAGAGTCACCAATGTCCATTATACCATTCTCTGTGCCTTTACAGATCCTTAGTTTAGCTCTCACTTGTGAGAACATGTGTTAATTCACTTAGGATGATGTTCTACAATGCCATCCAAGTTTTTGCAAAATACATTATTTCATTCTTTTTGATGGCTGAAAATGCAATATTCCACTGCATTTTCATTATCCACTGATGAGTTGATGGGCATTTAGATTGATTCCACCTAATGTGAATTGACTAGCACAAGTTTACTAGTGATAAACTCACTTGACTTTTGTTTTTCTGGGAATTTCTTAATTTTTCCTTTATTTTTAGATCCCAGATCAATTATAAATTCCAGATATGAGATCCTTGGTTGATGATTTTTGCCTTTTAATATTACATCCCATTGCCTTCTGGCTTCCATGGTTTCTGGTGAGAAATTGACTGTTAATCTTACTGAGGATCCCTTGTATATGTGAGTCACTTATCTCTTGCTGCTCTCAAGATTCTCTGTCTTTGGTTTTCTACGGTTTGATTATAATGTATGTCAGTGTGGACCTATTGTGATGATCCTAGTTTGAAGTTGTTGAGCATTTTGAATGTGTGGATTCACATCTTCCATCAAACTTGGGCTATTTTAAATAATTATTTCTTCAAATAATCTTTCTTTTTTTTTTTTTTTGAGTTGGAGTCTCACTGTCACCCAGACTGGAGTGCAGTGGCCGCTCCCGGCCACTGCAGCCTCGACCTGCTGGGCTCCCGCGATCCTTCCGCCTCAGCCTTCCGAGTAGCTGGAATTACAAGCGCGCTGTAATTTTTTTTTTTATTGCAGAGATGAGGTCTCACCAAGTTGCCCAGGCGGGTCTCGAACCCGCGGGCTCTGGCAATCCACTTACCTCAGCCTCCCAAAGGCGCGGGATTACAGGCTGAGCCACCGTGCCCAGCTCAAATAATCTTTCTGTCCCTTTTCTTCTTTCTCCTTTCTGGGACTTCCATAATGCATATTGGTACACTTGATAGGTTCTTAAGCTCTGTTTATGTTTCTTTCTGCTCCACAGACTGGGTAAATTCAATTGCCCTATCTTCAAGTTCTGTGATTCTTTCTTGGGACTATTCACATGTGCTGGGCATGGTGGTTCATGCTTGTAATCCCAGCACTTTGGGAGGTGAAGACGAGAGGATTGCTTGAGCCCAGGGGTTTGAGACCAGCATGGGCAACTTGGTGAGACCTCATTTTTGCTGTAAATCAAAAAATTAGCCGGGTATGGTGGTGCATGGCTGTGGTTCCAGCTACTTGGAAGGCTGAGGCAGAAGGATCGCCCTGAGCCCAGCAGGTCGAGGGTCGAGGCTATGGTGGCCATGAGCGTGCCACTGCATTCCAGCCTGGGCGACAGTGAGACTCCATCTCAAAAACGCTCAACAAAAACAAAAAACAACAAAAAAACCCTCAACACCCTTCCATCATAAATAGACCCAACAAACTAGGGTAAGAACTTTCCTTAACTTCTTAAAGGACATCTGTGAAAAACCCGCAGCTAACATCATTCTTAATGAAACATGGAAAGCTTTCCTCCTAAGATCAGGAACAAGACAAATAGTTTCATAATTTCCATTCAATATTATAGTACTGCTACTTCTATTCATCATTGTAAGACAAATAGTTTCATAATTTCCATTCAATATTATAGTACTGCTACTTCTATTCATCATTGTAGTAGTGTATATGTAATTAGGTGAGAAAATAAAATAAAGGCAACCACATTGCCAAGGAAGTAAAAGTAACTCTATCTTGCAGATGGCATTATCTTATAGAAAGAAAACTCTAAAGACTCTACATACACAAAAATGCCAATTAGAGCTAATAATAGAGTTAAGAAAGGTTGAAGGATACAAAGTCAGCATTAAAATATCAGTTGCATTTGTATGCAGTAGGAAAGAATTTTTAAAAATCCCTACCTCTTCCACTTGTATAACCTAATCTGGAATTGTACCCTGCATATTTAAAATAAAATATATTAAAAATACATAACCAGTCTGGGCGACAGAGTGAGACTCCAACTAAAAAAAAAACCCAACCCCCCCCCCCAACTCCCTACCTCACATTATCTACAAAAATTAACTCAAAAAGGATCATATATCTTAAGAGCTAAAACTACAAAACTTGTAGAAGAGCCAAGAGTGGTGGCTCATGCCTATAATCTCAGCACTTTGGGAGGTGGAGGTGAGAGGATTGCCTGAGTCCAGGGGTTCAAGATCAGCCTGGGCAACTTGGTGAGACCTCGTCTGTACAATAAATAAAAAAGTTAGCAGGGCATGGTAGCGTGTGCCTGTGGTTCCAGCTACTTGGAAGGCTGGGGTGGAAGGATCACCTGAGCCCAGCAGGTCGAGGCTGTGGTGGCTGTGAGCATGCCACTGCATTCCAGCCTGGGCGACAGAATGAGACTCCAAAAAAACTTTTAGAAGAAAACATAGGGATATATCTGCTTTACATTGTACCGGGCAACAGTTTCCTACATGACGCCTAAAGCACAGCACAGCAACCAAAGGAAAAATAAATTAAGACTTTAGCAAAATTAAAATGGACACTATGAAGATAGTGAAAAGGTGGTCAACAGATTGAGAGAAAATATTTGCAATTCATACATGTGATAAGGGTCAAGCATCTAGAATGTATACAAATAAATATCTTAAATATATTATATATATTTAGAAACAGTCTCACTATGTTCTCCAGGCTGGTCTTGAACTCCTAGGCTCAAGCAGTCCTCCCACTTCATCCTCCTGAGTAGCTGGGACTATAGGTGCATGCCATCATGCTCGGCTCTAAAATATATAAAGAATCCTTACAGCTTGATAATAGACAACCAATTAAGACATGGGTAAATAATTTTATTTATTTGTTTATTTACTTATTCTGAGTAGGAGTCTCCCTCTTTCATCCAGGCTGGAGGGCAGTGGCACGCTCCTGGCCACCATAGCCTTGACCTGCTGGGCTCAGGCAATCCTTCCACCTCAGCCTTCCAAGTAGTTGGAACTACAGGCATGCGCACCATGCTCAGCTAATTTTTGGATTTATTGTAGAGATGAGGTTTCATGCAAGTAATTTTAGTAGACTAAAAATGAAACATTTAAAATTGTTGAATGTGATTGCCTCTGGAGAGTAGAAAATGGTGAGGTTGGTCATATGGATTGGAGGGGATAAGCTAATGTTCATGTTAGACTGTAGTACTATTTGGCCCTCTAGGTCAGTTTCCAAGGAATGACTGCTCTCCAGGGGACATTTGGCAATCTGAATCATATGTATGAAATTACATGTATATATACATGCATATACACATATATATTTAAATAGAGACAGGGTCTCACTATGTTGCCCAGGCTGGTCTCAAACTCCTGGGCTCAAGTAATCCTTCTGTCTTGGCCTCTCAAAGTGCTGGGATTACAGGTGTGAGTCGCTGTGCCCAACCCTGGCATCTAATGGGTAGAGCCAGGGATATTGCTAAACATACTACAAGGCAAAGGATATTCTCCCATACAGAATTACATAGCACACGAGGGGGGACCCCAAAAAACTCTGTATTATTTTTTTGGAGGACAGCCTCCTTGTAGTATAGGCTTCTCCCACCAGCTAGGTGTTCTAGGAACCCATTGGTATCAGTGTACCAGGTAGTGTTGTTGTGAGAGGTTGTTTGGTTTCAGTTAATTTTTTGGGGAGATTATTTCAATGTGTTTGCCCCTTTCTTGATGGATGATGTACAAGCCTACCTGCCCACCCCACACTGAGTGTTCGGCAGTTTTTAACCAAAAACAGCATGATCCCTGTGCCCCACCCTCCCTATTCACCAGATCTTTGTTTCCCTGTATGAGAAAAGACCTCAAAGGTCTTTTGATGCTTTAGTGCTTTTAGATCCCACATAAGAGAGAACATGTTGTTTGGCTTTCTGTTTTGAACTCATCAATTCTGATGCCTTTTAGTGCTGCTGTTTTTTGTTTCACCTCTTCCACATGGGCAAAATGTGAAACAGAACAAAACATAGCAGCACTAAAAGGCATCAAAATTGATGAATTCAAAACAGAAAACCAAACACCACGTTTTTTCTTATGTGGGACCTAAACGGTCACAAAGATGGAAATAATGGGCACTGCAGATACCAATAAGGGGGAAGGGGGGGCTAAGGTTCAGAAAGTACCTATGGAGCACAACGTTCACTATCTGGGGAATGGGCCACCTGAGACCCAATTCGCAGCACTATACAATATGTCCATGTTACGAATGTGCATGTGTACTCCCTGAATCTGAAATTAAAAAAAAAAAAAGCAACTTTAGAGCAGTGGAAAAAGCATCTTGATAGGTGTATTGCATCAAATGGAGAGTACTTTGAAGGTGATGTTAAACGTTAAGAATACATAATTTTTTATAAATAAATTCTGGGTTTGAGTCCCTCCCCGTATGTGTATATATGTATTTTGCTTTTTAAATTTTGAGACAAGGTCACACTCTGTTGTCCAGGCTGGAGTTCAGTGGTGTGGTCATAGCTCACTGCAACCCTTACCTTTTGGGCTAAATGATTCTTCTGCTTCAGCCTCCTGAGTTGCTGAAAATACAGGTATGCGCCACCACACCCAGCTGTTTATTTTTGTAGAGACAGAGTCTTACTGTGTTGCCCTGGTTAGTCTTTTTTTTTTTTTTTGAGTTAGAGTCTCACTCTGTCGCCCAGACTGGAGTGCAGTGGCCGCTCCCGGCCACCACAGCCTCGACCTGCTGGGCTCCGGCGATCCTTCCGTCTCAGCCTTCCAAGTAGCTGGAACTACAGGCATGCGCTACCACGCCCGGCTAATTTTTTAATTTATTGTAGAGATGAGGTCTCGCCAAGTTGCCCAGGCGGGTCTCGAACCCGTGGACTTGGGCAATCCACTCACCTTGGCCTCCCAAAGCACAGGATTACAGGCTGAGTCACCGAGCCCTGCAGCCTGGTTAGTCTTAAACTCCTGGGCTCAAGCAATCCTTCTGCTTTGGCCTCCTCAAAGCACTTAGATTACAACATGAGCCACCACACCCACTTCCCCTCCCTCATTATGTTTTTGTTCTACCTAAAGTACAGAGATACCATCATGCTCCAGAAGGGTTCACTAAGTCCATAGGCCAGACAGCTTGTTTGACTGACTTGATGCAAAGCAGAGACCAAATGTGGCAGTGAAGTAACTGGTGGAATGAAGCCTAGAATCCAGTTCTGATTATTAGTATTGTCCTAATCTCCTTTAATTAAAAAAGGCAGTAAAATTATACTTCAGTATGTCAGCTTTAAGTATTAGAGTCTCTTCCCCAAGAACAGCCACTGACATTGTTTAATAAAAATAAAATGCAAGACAATTCAAGAATAAAATTTGGGCAGCTTACAGTATTCTGAAAGGAAATGTTATGTAGGTGGTTGTTATAAAAATTTCAGAATCCCAACTGTAGTTTTATTACTAAAAGAGACAACAACTAACTATAAAAACACGGAGAAGAAACATAAGTTTTGGAAAAGGTAGATTTTTAATAACTGCTTTTTATCACCAGGTTAAGTCATGCAGTTACAAAGTAGTTAGAAATTTCTGAAAGGGTAGTATAGTTTTTAAAAAAAGCTCATTCTTACATATATATTATCTAGCACTTCATTGGGACACTACTGTTCAAAAGGCCCTGGCCAAATGACCCCCAAACAAAATGCTCAACCCAAGTTGTTTTCAGCCCACTGTTAATGAAGCTGGGTACAGAATGCAAAAGCCTCTAGAAGGCGAAGACACAAAGTTAAGTCGAGGAGAGGCCACTGGCAGCGCTCAGAGCCAGCCAGCTCCAAACAGGGAGCCCATGTAGTTTTTTCTGGGACACTCTACTTGAATTATTGTTCAATTAGTCAACAATAGATCTTCAAAAGAAAACAATTAATCAACATGATAAAGTTACTGCATTTCTTGGACTACATGTCATAATTATAGTTAGCAAATTCTGACATCTTAACAATAGCCTCCATCATTTTTGCAATTATGAAGATAACTTAACTCTCCATTGGGCTTTTTATTTTTGTTGGACAATAACATGACTGATAAGCTATAAATGATACTGTTTTATGATATAAAAATATGAGCTTTTTTCATTTATTATGCTTATAGGCATTCACTGCTTGAGTTAAGGTTAGGCTTGTTAAGTGATTAAAGGCAATTTTATTACAGCAGCATGTACTTATTTTATTCTAAAAGAATAAAATTCATAAACAGGAACAGCTTTTATTTTTGTTTGCAACCTGTAAAATTGAGTTATTTTGCTGATATAAAATACCAATAACTCACTTGAGGACGATGCCACCTTCTGAAAATGCCGCACACCAACTTTTTGAATGTGTTAGTGTTACAGCACATCCCAGACTAGTCCAGAGCAAACAAGTGAGCAACTGACTGCTCTTGACTGCCTTCCCGGCAATAGCACTGACTGCTGAGAAGAGTCACAGAGCAAGGCTGCACAGCCCGATGGAAGAGACCTTTTATTTAAAGACAAAATATCTAAATGGCTCTCCAGTATAGGTGATTTCTACTTTCATACTCATCAGCTTGTACATGATCCCCTAACCTTAATTTGTTTCTTCTTAAGGGGCTGATTTAGATTGACTTGGCTGAGAATGGTGTCCATTATCTAATGAGTCAGAAGACAAAGGGATTTTTGTGGTTACATGTAAACTTGTGATAGGTCTGCAGAAGTTACAGGTAAAAGAGGGTAGTGAGGAAGTCAGCCATGATCCATCTATGTGAAGGTCACACCGGCTTCATTGTATACTTTAAAGACTTTCTCAATGGCATTGACATATGCAGCTGTTCTCAGGTCCAATCCCAGGTTATATTTCATGGCTGTGCGCATAATTTGCTGAAATGAAAAAGTAAATGCAGTAAGACCACTTCAAGTAGCTGGGCCACGAACATACAAACTGGACCTGGTAAGAGTTTTCCTGTTACCATTTCAGGGCAGAACTTGGGCAGCCAAAGACAAACTACTACGGCAGTAGAACAACATCTAGGTAGGAAAGACTAATTCTCTGAAATAAAAATGATTACAGTCTAGGCAGTAGTGAGTACCCTTTAGGCATCCTGTTATTGGCAAATTCATTTGATGTACCTTCTGATTGTTTAAAAGAACTAATAATGGGGCGATGAGAATGCTTTAGAATTACATAATGATGATGGCTACACAGTCTTGTGAATATAGTAAAGGCTGCTAAAGTGCATACTTTAAGAGGATAAATTTATGGTATGTCCATTATATCTCAGTAAGAAATTACTAACAACAGAACAATAAGTACTACCTTCATCACTATCTGTTCATGCTATTTCAACTTAAATCCAAGTGGAGGACATTAGGAAAACTGGACTCAAACTGTGTTTAAAGGTTCTAAAGTAGGAATCTGGTGGTCAAAATAACTTTTTTTCTTGAGTGGAGTCTTACTCTGTTGCTCAGGCTGGAGTGCAGAGGTGCATTCACAGCTACCGCAACTTCGACCTGCTGGGCTCAGATGATCACCATGCCACCACACCTGGCTAATTTTTTGACTTATTGTATAGATGAGGTCTTGAACCTCTGGGCTCAGGCAATCCTCTCACCTCCTCCTCCCAAAGTGCTGATATTACAGGCATGAGCTACTATGCCCAGCCCCAAATAACTTTTTTTTTTTAAAGCAGGATTTATTGAGAGGACAGAAAAGTACCCACAGTGGGAGAGGACCCAAAGGGGTTGCCCCAATAACTTTTAATTGTACCAAATTCTATAGTAAGTTGGTCACTATAACATATTGGCAGACTGAACTGCAATAAGCTTGGCTGACTACTTGATACTTGGCTAAGTGCCAACATCACTCCCTCCTAACTTGGCATTACTATTTATTTTCAAAGTCTGGTAAACACATTTGACAGTGCTGAAAAAAACTGCTCCTCATCTGAGGCTGAAAAAGCATGTGTCCTGCTACACATAAATGAGGATCATTTAACATATTGCTATTTTCTGTCAGTACACACAGTGTGACGGCTGAGATAACATGGTTGAGTTGTACTTCACGCGAGTAGCAGAAATGTAAAAAGCATCGGCACACGTACCCTAGCAGAACGCTCCATTGTGTACGCCAAGCCAGAGTGCACAATGTCTTTCTCAGATGCACCCTATTAGGAAAAAGTACACAAGTTTAACAAAATCATACAAAGACAGACTTTGTCTCTGTATAAGATTACAAAGGATTCTTAAGTAAATATGCAAACATAATAGTTCTGTCTTTCAGTAAAGATACATATATAATTTCTGCACAATATCAAGACACAGTATCTTGATACTTATTTTTTTTCCACATTAGACAGGTAACAAGGTTTGAGGGAGGACATTTCACACATGAGCCTGAAAATCCAATTACCACACTTATAAACTACACAAGGATCTTGATACTTACTGAGGTAGTTGCTCTTTAACCACAATTTAGTTTTATATTTCACAGCTAAAAAACATTCATGAAGTAAGATAACAGTAAAACAACGAACAGAGAAAAGTACAGAGCAAGAAACACGAGGGCAAGTAGTGAGTTAAGCACCCATCAGTGGTCTGAGATATCAGACACAATGAAGCAACAATGCATGATGCACTCATTCACCGAAGTTCCCCAGGTGATCAAGGATACCAGACAGTACACAGAAAGGAATCTGGTTAATTCTAACAACAGCTCTCGGGCAGAATTCTGTCTGTGTATTCAGTAGTACCATCAGTTTTTTTTTCTTGAGTCAAAGTCTCACTCTGTTGCCCAAGCTGGAGTATGGTGGCACACTCATGGCCACTGCAGCCTCAACCAGCTGGGCTTCCAAGTAGCTGGAACTACAGGCATAGGCCACCACACCCTGCTAATTTTTAAATTTATTGTAGAGACGAGGTCTCGCCAAGTTGCCCAAGCTGGTCTTGAACCTGTGGGCTCAGGGAATCCTCTTGCTTCCACCTCCCAAAGTGCTGGATTACAGGCGTGAGCCACTGTGCCTGGCTGTACCATCAATTTTTAAGGTTGCACGAATCTTAGCAGCTCTTTTACTGACAAAAAAATGAGGACTAGAGAAGTTTGCCAAGGCTATAGATTGCTAGGATATAACCCAGAGCCTCCACAACCAGGTCAGCTTACCTCTGCCCTATGTCAATTCTATCTAATATGTTTCTTGAAATGCTTTCTAAAAAATTAAGATAATTGTCAGCAGGTGCAGTGGCTCACACCTGTAATCCCAGCACTTTGGGAGGCCGAGGCAAGAGGATTGCCTGAGTCCAGGGATTCGAGACCTGCCTGGGCGACTTGGCAAGACCATGTCTCTACAATAAATCAAAAAATTAGACAAGCATGGTGGTGCACACCTGTAGTTCCAGCTACTTGGAAGGCTGAGGTAGAAGGATTGCCCGAGCCCAGCACGTCAAAGCTGCAGTGGCCGTGAGTGTGCCACTGCACTCCACCCCGTGTGACAGAGTGAGACTCCTACTTAAACAAAAAAGAAATAGGCTGGGCGTGGTGGCTCATGTCTGTAATCTCAGCATGTAGGGAGGATGGGAGAATTGCTGGAACTCAGCCTGGGCAACATAGCAAGACCTTGTCTCTACAAAAAATAAAAAAATAAAAAAGATAGCTGGGCATGATGGTGTGTACCCGTAGTCCCAGCTACTTGGGAGGCTGAGGTGGAAGGATCACCTGAGCCCAGGAGGTTGAGGCGGTGGTGAGCCATGATCGTGCCACTGTACTCTAACCAGGGCAACCCCCCCCCCCCCAAAACAAAAAACCAACCTAAATAAATAAATGAAACATTTGGGTTCAACTTTGTTTTGTTCTATCAATTTGGGAAGAGGAAACACATTTGTTTTGCAAGTAGACTACTGCTGTTTTCTTCCATTCACTCACACACCAAACATTTATTGAGTATCAGGTACTGGGGACATAGAGGACAAATTAAAATTCCATTCTCATAGCAGGAGGAGAGGCTAAGTACATCACAAAAGTTTTGTTTTTTAAAATTTTAGATTCAGGTATATGTTCAAGTTTGCTATATGCATATATTGTGTGACAGCGCGATTTGGGCTTCTATTGAACACATCACCCAAATAGTTAACATGGTACTTAATAGGTAGTTTCACCCCTTTCCCTCCTCTCTCTCCCTACCTCCTTTAGAAGCGCCCAGTGTCTATTGTCCCCATCTTTTTGTATGTGTGTACCCTGTGTTTAGCTCCCACTTATAAGTAAAAACATGCAGCATTTGGTTTTCTGTTTTTGTTTTAATGCGCTTACAATAATGGCCTCAAGCTGCATCCATGCTGCTGCAAAGATCACCAAAGTTTTTAGATGAGATAGAGAAGTGGTTCAGGGCCTGAGACTTTCCAATGTGAAGAGGGTGTAGAGATGAAAAGGTAGCAGCAAAAGGCAATGAGAAGAAATGGTCAGTGAGGCAGGAAGAAAACCACGAGAATGTGGTATCCTAGAAGCTAAGGGAAAAAAACTATTTCAAGAGGGGAGTGATAAATTGTGACCAGAGCTGCTGATAGGTCAAGTAAGCGGAGGACTGAAGAATGACCATTGGATTTGACAACGCCACTGGCTATCTAAACAAGATCAGTTTTGATGGAGTAGGTTCTAATACAGAATTAGAGATTGAGTACATACAACTGTTACAAGGAGCTTTGCTTTAAGGTAGTGGTCCCCAATCTTTCTGGCATCAGGAACCAATTTCATGAAAGACAATTTTTCCATGGACAGAGTGAGGGATGGTTTCAGGATGATTCAAGGGCATAATATTTATTGTGCACTTAATTTCTCTTATTATTACGCTGTAATATATAATGAAATAATTATACAACTCATTAAAAAAAGGCATGAATGGAAGTGGAAAATAAAATAATGGGCAGGCATCATTGATCTGAGGTGGAGGTGGAGCTTGCCTGCTGCTGTGTGGCACAGTTCCTAACTGGTCATGGACTGCTACAGGTCTGTGGCCTAGGGGCTGGGGACTCTTGCTTAAAGGGAAACAAAATGGAAACATAAATGGTAATCCCTGGAAGGGAAGAGGGATTAAGATCTGTATTTTTTTAAAAGAGCATTTAGTAGGCTGAGAAATGATTCGGGAGAGGGAAAAGTGATGATGCAGGAAGAGAGAGGGAAGACTTGCTGGAGTAGTATATCTGAGAAGTTGAGGACAAGCCATCCACTGCCCACAACAACTTGGCCTAGCTGGGCATGGTGGCTCACACCTGTAATCCCAGTACTTCGAGAGGCCGGCAAGTGGATTGCCTTAGTCCATGGTTTCGAGACCAGCCCAGACAACTTGGCAAGACTTCATCTCTACAATACATCAAAAATTAGCTGGTCATGGTAGTGTGCACTTGTAGTTCCGGCTACTTGGAAGGCTGAGGCAGAAGGATCGCCTGAGCCCAGCAGGCTGATGCTAGGGTGGCCCTGAGTGTGCCACTGCACTCCAGCCTGGGAGACAGAGTGAAACTCCAACTCAAAAAAATAAAAATAAAAATAAAAATAAATCAGTAAGTAAGTTGGGCGTGGTGGTGCATGCCTGTAGTTTACAGCAACAAAGGCTGAGCTGGAAGGACCGCCTGACCCTAGCAAGCCGAGGCTACTGTGGCCGTGAGCATGCCACTACACTCCAGCCTGGGCAACAGAGTGAGACTCTGATTTAAAAAACAAAACAAAATACAAATAAAACTTGGCCTAGAAATGGAAACACGGTTTCATCTGAGTGATAGCCATGTGTGGCATGGGACGACCAAAGAGTGGCAAACAGCCCTCTAACAACGGCAGCAGCAAGTCCTTCTAATGTGCTGCAAGTTACTTGTAGCGGACGTATGTATGAAATTCTGATATGTAGAGTGAACTTTCAGAGAAGGCCACAGAGGTGAATCACACGTAAGCAGGAAAGGGATCGGGACATTCCAGATAGAAAGATCAGAACACAGATGTGGCTTTGGGAAAGAAGAAGGTTTACTGAGGGGAGCAGTTAGTACCCAGAGTGGCAATGTATCTTTTCTCCTTTAAAATGAAATCTTTAACTTTTTCCCATGTTGCAATATTGTGTTAAATTGACTGAATATTTCTTTTTTTCTTTTTGAGCTGTCACTCAGGTTGGAGGGCAGTGGCATGCTACTGGCCACCGCAGCCTCGACCTGCTAGGCTCAGGGGATCCTTCCGCCTCAGTCTTCCAAGTAGCTGGAGCTACAGGCGTGCACCACCATGCCCGGCTAAGTTTTTGATTTATTGTAGAGATGAGGTCTCACCAAGTTGCCTAGGCTGGTCTCACCTTGGCCTCCCAAAGTGCTGAGATTATAGGTGTGAGTCACCACACTCGCCCTTTAATTCTTTCTATTTCTCTCAAGCTTAAAAGAATTAAAACACACACTAATTATCTGCTGGGCATGGTGGTGCAGGCCTATAATTCCAGCTACTTGGGAGGATCACTTGATCCCAGGAGTTTGAGATTAGACTGGGTAACAGAGTGAAACAAACTCACCTCTAAAAAACAACAAAAATCCCCCATAATAATCCTTAATGATTATGTTAGAATCACTGTTAAGACATTTTTGCATTGTAAAAGTACTAAAAACAGAACTCTTATTTATTTTAAATCTGTTATTAGTCACTAGGATTTTTACTCCAGTTTATTTATCTATTTATTTATTTAGTCATAATCTCACTCTGTCACCCACACTGGAGTGCAGTGGCACCCTTACAGTCATTGCAACCTTGACCTGCTGGGCTCAGGAGATCCTTCCACTTCAGTCTTCCAAGTAGCTGGAACAACAGGCCCGCACCACCACGCCCAACTACTTTTTTGATATATTGTAGAGATGAGATCTCATGAAGTTGCCCAGGCTGGTCTCGAACCCATGGGCTCAGGCAATCCTCCTGCCTTTGCCTCCCAAAGTGCTGGGATTACAGGCATGAGTCACTGTGCCAGGCCTCTTACTCTAGTTTTAAGACATAAAGAAAGGGGAAGGTACAAAACACATGTCATACAATTACTGTCATGCTGATTATCACCCCTCAGCTCAAATCAACCCACCAGGCTCTGTATGAAGAAAAAAGCAGGAATTTCATGTAAAGTACAACTCTGGGGTTGCCACACTCACTGATATCCTGTCTTGGAACTCTGCTGTGGGTACAACGGGAATAGTTCCACCGTGCTTTCCAAATTTTCTTTCTAAACTCTCTTGAACAGACACTATAAAATAAACCAAGAGATCAAAAGTAAGATATTGCTAATAGAAATCAAAGTAAAGTAGAACCGAAAGTAGCCTCAAACTGTATCTGTAACCCAAAAACTAACACAAAGTATTAAAAATCTTCAACACTAATGATATAATAGGGTTAATCATTTAAAACTCAGTTAAATAGGAATAAAACACTGGCCAATTTCCTATATCAATGTGAATTTAGGTCACTGCTCTGTTTCCATAACACCCATTACCAGGGTTTTGCTTTGGCTCTGTTAAAAAGAAAATGCTTAGGGAAAAAGAAAAGGAAATAGAAGGAACACTTCACCCAGATTCTCAGAGTGGGCTGAGCACAGAAACTCAGTTGGAGGTCTTGGTCTTATTTCAGCTTGATGAGAAATTCTACACTTAACTGTGGCGCTTACTCTAGTCAAAGAAAAACAAGTATTCTCATCAGAAGACTCAAAAAATTCTTATACTAGATAGGTCTTCACTAAGAACAACCAGAGACAGAAATGGGTGAGTATCAACAATGGAGTTCATGCTTTAAAATCACACTTTTTATAATATTACTAACTTGTAAATTATGTTCTGGGAACATTACATCATAGAATAAAAATCTGAAACAAGCATATTTTGGAGTTAATACACTGAATATTCATTAAAAATTGAATATTTTTGGTCTAAGTCTAATCTCTATGATTAACAAAGGGAAAAGCACTACTCAGGCAATTTTCTTGCCTCTGTCTTTCAAAGTGCTGGAATTACAGGGGAGCCACCACGTCTGGATTTCAAGTGTATCTTTTCCCAAGCTTTTAGCTAGACCAAAAGATTAGTTCTGGAAAATAAGATTATTGGAACTCACTGAGCAAATGGTAATTGGAATCTCTTTCATATTTGAAGGTCAAACGGCCATAGCTGACATGATTTAGATTCTTCAACCATTCAAAGTAAGATACTGTCACTCCTCCAGCATTCAAGTAGAGATCCTATATACAAAAATGTGACAGGAAGACACCAAAGAAATTAAAAGATGAACCTAAGAACTCAATATTAATATCAAGCTTGACTGAGCTTCACATATCCAAAAAATATCTTAGATAGTAGCTGGAACCACAGGTGTGTACAGGTGTCCACACCCGGCTAACTTTTTTATTTATTGTAGACATGAGGTTGGTCCTGAACCCCCTGGACTCAGCAATCCTCTTGCCTCTGCATCCCAAAGTGCTGGGATTACAAGTGTCAGTCACCCATGGGTAATGGTTATATAACTCTGAATACCTGCTGGGATTACAGGTATGAGACACTGCACCCAGTAGTATCAGGCTGCTAATTTAACATCTCCCCTCTTCTCAATTCATCTAAAGTTTTTTTCATTTAGGAAAAAGAACCAATTTTTTTGGCTTACTAATCAAGTATTTGATCAACTTTGGTTAGAGCCTTTTCTCTACCCTAACCACTGGATTGGACTGTCCATAGGGCATCTTACCAGTAGATTAGCACCCTTCTCCCGCTGCCTAAGGGCTGTCTATTTCAGTTACATTAAATGTCTTAAGTGCTTTCAGCAAAGGGGATCCTTAAAAATGCATCCCAAGCCCACACTAACTTACAGTAACCTTTTGGTGTAGACCTATGTTCAGTGTTACCTGCTAAAAAACATGAGCATGAGGTTCCTCTTACTAGCTTCCTGATTCAAGCAGGAAGAAACACTTAAAATACAAAAGGTTAGGAATCACATAGAAAATCTTAAGAGTTTGATACAATAGTATTTCTAGCACAATATACATTTATAAAACCAAACTCTTAGGAGGCTAACTATATACTCAAGAAAAAGGCTGAAGTAGGAATAAGTGCTCAGGTCAAAGTGAAAAGTGACAGGTTTATTATACCAGCCATGCATCTGTTTTCTTTTTCTTTTTGAGTTGGAGTCTCGCTCTGTTGCCCAGGCTGGGGTGCACTGGCACAATCACAGCTCACCAGTCTCAAATTCCTGAGATCAAGCAATCCTCCTGTCTCAGCCTCCTGAGTAGCTGGGCGTGCCACTATGTCTGGCTTTTTTTTTTTTTTTTTGCAGCGAGAAGGTCTTGCTACGTTGCCTAGGCTGGTTTTTAACTGCTGGGCTCAAGCAATCCTTCTGCCTTGGCCTCCCAAAGTGCTGGGATTACAGGTATGAGACACTGTACCTGGCCCTACTGTATTTTCTTAAAAGTAAAAATAAAGATGAAGAATTCACTACAGCTTCAGAGACTCAAAATTTCTCTCTTCCTTTCAACTCCTTGCAAAAGACTTCAAGTACATATAAAGCCTGATAAACATAGATGACTTACTGGAATAACCATAATGTTCCTCTCCAGGAAGATCTTATCAGCTTCTGGAGTTGTTGGCCCATTGGCACCTTCAGCAATGATCTGCAAGAGAGTCAGGAACATAGAGAAATGCCAACAACACCGTCAAATCCCCTCCACTGAGGGTAAGAGATGTGCGTATATGAACAGAGGGCTGTGGGGAGAAGCATAATATCAGTTAAAATTAAATTTATAAAGTTTTTTTGCTCTACAAAGTGTATAAGATTACTTTTTACCTTTTATTTCCCTAGTTTTCTTAACTACTTTTTGGAAGTTTGGTTTCAGAGGAAACCCATGGTAATGGTTATCTAACTCTGAATAGACTAAAATCCATCAAATTGTATATTTTAAGTAAGTGAACTATACAGTACACAAATTATATGCCAAAAAGCTGTTAAGAAAAGAGAAGAAACTCAGATTTTTCTATGCCCACCCTACCACCAATGTCATTCACATGGATATTGTTGGTTCTGGTTGCTATGATGCTTTCACCTTGGCTTTGACTCTGGGTGCGTTGGATTTGGTCAACTGCTTCTCACTGGCAGCTGGGATCAGTATGTCACAGTCAGCCTCCAAGATGCTTCCTTCATAGGGCTTTGCCTTGGGGAAGCCCAGAATGGATCCATGTTGCTGTAATTGATTGAAAATCAGAATTAATGGCTCTACCAGCATTTAAATGTTTACATTTAGTGCCTATAAGATAAAAATGTATCAAGAGTTCTTTAGCTACACTTAAACAATGAAAGTAGATTGAAAACAAAACTTATTTCAACTTTACAAGGCTCAGGATGGTCAAACTCATCAGATAATAGATTAACACACCAATTTGAAGTCTTCTAGTTCCTTCGGGTCAATACCATCTGGATTCCATATACTCCCATCAGATTCACCGACACCAACACATTTAGCACCAAAACGATGTAAATATCTCATAGAGTGCAGGCCCACATTACCAAATCCCTGTGAAGAATAATTATACAAGATACAAATATTAAAGTCTTGGTGCAAATAGTAAGTCATGTTTTGACCAATGTAAATCCACATTCTGTTAGTTTAGAAGCAATTCTCAAAATCCCTTGCCAAAAGAAACTGTGTACTAATTGGCTTCTCACTAATAATAAGATTCTATGTTTAAGAATGTGGAACCAGCCCTTTATTATCTGTAATGAGTCTTCAAGAGGTTTACTTTAGCTTATAAAAAAATGGCAGTGGTGTCAGCCACACAATCAGGCCCTCAGTCCTTGATGATGAGATATGCTATGGTTATAAAAAGGCAATTTGAGGGAATACAAATTCTATTTTAATGTTCAACTTAATTTAGATTCTCCTAGTAAAATACACGTTAATACATCAAACAAGTTTGGGTCAACATGCAGATCTTTCTATATACTCATAATACTTTTAGGAAATTATGTTAAGAGATCTTCCTTTCTGGATACCATTTCAAGTTTGAATACTGACCAAAAGAATTTGGTAATAGTTTTGTATGTACTTCAGAAATTCTTAAATCAGTTCTAGTTCTCTTACCAAAGTTCAAAAAAATAAAGAATATATTACTCTAAAAACAACCACTCTAAAATTTAGAAGATTCAAAATACTACATTTTAAAATTGCAATTCTAAAGACATTAAAAAACTTAATGTCGATCAGATACAAAGAAAATAAATTTTTTCTTACCTGAACAACAAATGTTTTATCTCCAAACCCTGGTGTCATTCCTAAAATGCTCATGTAAGAAGCTTCATTGATGAAATTTTCAATCCCATGGAAAACGCCCCGGCCAGTAGCAGAGATGCGCCCGTGGATGCCTCCTTGACTGATGGGTTTACCAGTAACACAGGCATGTGCATTAATATCCTGTATGAGGGAGCCATAATTTAAAGAATGAAATGTAAAGTCTAATGTCTATGATGAATCAGTATAATGACTTCAAGTCAAAGCACATTCTCATTTAACTAAAAATAAGCTCACTAGGGGTGTGTATATGTGCGTGAGTATGTTTAAGATACACTTTCACCAATAAATACATATCTCACTTTTTCAGCTTTCTGGTCCTAGAAAATATACAATGGAAGAGAGTTTGGGAATCTGGCATCAAGTAAGTACAAATAGCAACATTATAAAAGTAGACACAGTTCAGCTTAAAGCAGTTATTCTTTCAAATATTTAAACCTTATCAAGTCAGGGTATACTCTTGTAAGTGTTTTTTTTTGAGTTGGAGTCTCACTCAGACGTCCAGACTGGAGTGCAGTGGCCGCTCCCGGCCACCGCAGCCTCAACCTGCTGGGCTCCGGCGATCCTTCCGCCTCAGCCTTCCAAGTAGCTGGAACTACAGGTGCGTGCTACCACGTCCAGCTAATCTTTTGATTTATTGTAGAGATGAGGTCTCGCCAAGTTGCCCAGGCGGGTCTCGAACCCGCGGGCTCAGGCAATCCACTCACCTCAACCTCCCAAGGTGTGGGATTACAGGCTGAGCCACCGAGCCTGGCCTGTAAGTGTTTTTAAACCTATCATAAGATTTCAACATGTCACCAAAACAACAGCTTGAGACAGGAAGTGGCATTAAAATGTTCTCAGTTGGGAAGACTCAATGTTATTCTGCCAAACTAATCTAGAAACTAATAAAATCAGACTTTTTAAAAGGAATTTTAAAAGACTTTACTCAAGTTCATCTAAATGAGTGAATTAACAAAAAACAAAAGGCACATGTGAGCAAGACAGAGTCCTGTGATTATGTGTGACAGAATACCCTTGGTAGCAGCAGCTACCTCTGTGACATGAAGATGGGGGTTAGCAGTCTTCACCATCCATCTTTCTGTTCTCTTTGAATTGAGGATGTGCATATATTCTTGTTTAGAAACAAGCATAATTACAAAAGAAAAAAAAGAAGCAGAAGAACGGGGGCTTGAAAGAACTTCCATTCCAAAGCATCAAATATATTATAAACATGCAATAAGAACATTGCAGAATAAACAAATCACTCAGTGGAACAGAGAAACCAGAGAGGGTCTTTTTTTTTTCTTTCTTGAGACAAGGTCTTACTCTGTTACCCAGGCTGGAGTGCAGTAGTGCAATCACAGTTCATTGTAGCTTCAGCCTCCTTGGCTCTAGTGATCCTGTCACCTCAGCCTCCTGTATAGCTGCGAATGTGTGTGTGCTACCACGCCTAACTAGGAGACGAAGTCTCACTATGTTGCCCAGCCTAGTCTCAAATTCCTGGGCTCAAGCAATCCTTCTACCTCGGCCTCCCAAAGTGCTGGGATTATAGGCATGAGCCACCATGCCCAGCCAAGATAGTCTTATTATCTGCAGGAAATCAATATAAAATGAAAACCAATATAAAATTTTAAATCAGTGACAAGTATGAGCTATTCAATAAACTTGTTGAAGCAATTTGCTACTCACATAAACAAGATAAAGTGCTTCACTTCACACCATATCTCTAACCCTTGCTGTCATATCCCTATGTTCCAGCTGGGTGAGTTAAAAAGTGACCTGTATTGCTTAAATATTTTTACAGAGAACATAGAATTCTATTTCTTGTAACTGCCAACAAAGAATGGAAGTAAAAAGTAGTCTAGTAAAATGATTTATAGAATTAGTAGTTTTCCCACAGTTAGCATTCATGAATAATTAACACTTATGAATACAGAATTGTAAACTGAGTGCCAAATGCTTTTGAACAGTGAAAATGCAAATGTTGGAGCTGAAAAAAATACTGTCTGAGGTCAGGCTTGGTGCCAACTGCCAGGCTCCCCAGCATACCTAATGGTCTTGGAAGCCCGGGGGAGAACACACTCTCCCACCACCAACATACTTCTAGGTGGGGCTAGACAAAGGGAGCTGTGTGGTTCCAGTTCCCATCAAGAAATAAGTAATAAGAACTATGGTCTCCTTACCATAGGCCTTGATTTTGAATTTCTTATCACTTAAAGAAGAAAAATCTTTTACCAGAGTAGTTCAAGGGTTAGGGGGCAGTGCCTCACAAAGCTTTCTTTTGCTGTATCTCTGAGAACGAGCTATGAATAATAACACACAGCCTACTAGTTCGCATTACTCAATCTAGTGTCTTGCTTAAAAAGAACACAAGACTACCATACCCAGAGCTCATTTAACACAAAAAGGTGACAGATGGAAAAGTGTCCTTATTGGGAATGGAAGTCAAAATTATAAGTCATTGAAGGATCTGTTTTATTTCAGGGTAGTTGTATAATTTACCTGATATAAAGCTAAGACATATTTATGCTCTGATGCTTGCTAAGGGCTGTGTATTATTCTAAGTGCATGAGTTCATTATTCATCTAATTCTCATGACAATCTCCCAAGGTAGGTTCTACTATTAGAATCATTTTACATATGAGAAAACTGAGGCAGAGGCTCTCAGGTTACAGAGCTGGTGGGAAAGGAGTCTGGTTCATGCTTCCAATCACAGCAAGACATCACCTCAGAAAATGTGCTCAAACGCACATTCTTCCTCTTCTCCAAGGCCCATTTTCCACTAGGGCCTTTAAAAGAAAAAGTTTCCTACACCTTTATTTCCTGGGAGTACTTTGCTATGTCTATCATCCTACAACTATACCGTACTGTCTATTTCTTGCACCAGTGAATCTGTGATCCACAGCCTTTCAAGCTGTCTTCTTTCTGCTTTTCGCTGTGCCATTCTTCTTAGGTGGAGGCTACACTTCATATCCTACTTCCCTCTTAACATCCCTTTACAATCTAGGCCCTGGAATGGTCTCCGGTTCTCAATAATCCCATTCTCCAATGCACAGAGTGAGGTTCAAAATGCCCACTCAGCTGTGTCACACACATAGTTACAATAAGCTCTTCACTAGTTTCCCTCTGTTTTTAGGACAAGCACTTTCCTGTCACCTACCAGGCAGTTACGTGGCCTGACTCTCCTTTTACTAGTGTTTCTAACTCCCCTCCACGTTCTCGACTCTGGCCACAACTGTCATCCCTTAGCCTTGCATCCCAAGTTCACTCTGCTTATAAACTTTAGAACCCTTATCCAGATGCTTCCTTCTGCCCCCAAAACACTTGCCATCAAAACTTCCCCTGGTCCATGTCCACATACCTTTCAGAATGTAGACCACAAAATTACATCTCCTAGGAAGCCTTTTCTGACCGTACCGCTGAAGGCTTGGCTAGGTCCATTCTTCTTCTTCATAGCTTCAAAACAACTTACAGCATTTATCTCAATTGTAGCGAACACCTTGCTTATGCTTGGCCTTAAACACACTAGGCATGCTATCTTTTCCAACTCCATTTCTCTTCCTACTCCTTATATGTTTTTTTTTTTTGAGTCAGAGTCTCACTCTATCGCCCAGGTTGGAGTGCAGTAGCATGCTCACAGCCACCATAGCCTCGACCCGATGGGCTCAGGTGATCCTTCTGCCTCAGCCTCCCAAGTAACTGGAACCACAGGCATGCACCACCATGCCCAGCTAATTTTTTGATTTATTGTAGAGACAAGGTCTCACCATGTCTTCAGGCTGGTCTTGAACCCCTGAGCTCAGGCAACCCTCTTGCCTCTGCCTCCCAAAATGCTGGGATTCCAGGCGTGAGCCACCGTGCCCGGCATGTTTCTGTTTTTCAAACCAAATGAAACACAAACACTAGGGCTTGGTATTTTTGTCATTGCTCACTCCTTCACTCTTATTTTCTATTACCTATACAAACAAATATTCCTTACCTCCAGACAATTTGAGCATTGTTTTTCTTCCTCTTATCCCTCAAATCTCCAGATGTTCAAATTCTACCCATTTTCAAGGTCTAGCCCAAATATCTCTGAGAAAGCCTTCTTTCAGGAACTCTCTCTGCCCTTGCACTGCACTATTTCCATACCTTATCTGCTTATGTGTCTTAGCTCTTCTTCAAATGAAAGCTCTCTGAGGGAAAAGACAGTAATGAATGCTTCTTGATTTATGTTCCAGTGTCTCAGCAGAGTGCGCTGCCCTGGTTGGTGAAGTGCCCAGTACAGGCAGTATGTAAGTAAAGGCTCCATTTGTGTTCACTACTTTTACAACTGAAGAAGAGAGAAACAGAGGTAATAATGTACACATCAAGATTTTAACTGAAGAGGAGGAGGAGAAAAACCCAGAGATTCTCAATTCTTTCAACTTCTCAAATAATCAGTCCAATTGTTACTTCTTGTAGACAGCAAATGCAAAAGCCTTGGGTCTCCCGGTGGGTACTCACATAGTGCCCTATGGTGCTAGCATAGGTGTCAGCTATCCAGGACATCTCTCGCTCGCCTGTGCTCATGTCCGGGGCAGGCACATCAATGCCAGGACCTGGGGGCACAGGGAAAGGGCAGTGTACCAGTTTTTTTACTCTTCTCAAACACAAAGATCTTTATAATTCTCTACAATAACAAAGTCACCATGGCTAGAAAACTTTAGATCTTACTGAGGAAACTAATCAAAGTCAAATGTTTTACTATAAAACTTAGATACACACAACATTACAAGGTAATTTCTCCCACTAGCATTTACCTGCTGTTATGTTTGGAAGTTAGGTTTGCACAAGACATAAGCCATTCCATAGGATTTCTGAGTGTGTGACCACAGGCTAATCAGTTTAGCCTCTCCTGACCTCGGTTCCCTAAACTGCAATTAGAGTTAGCAGTACCATCTTGCCCTACATAAGCAGGATTATTATGGTTAGGGAATATATGTGTATGGGACAGTATAGTCATATGCTGCTTCAGGGGGTGTAAGCCCTCCTTACCAGGTAGAAAATGAGAGTAGAAAGTCACACTGCTGAAGTTAAGTCCCATAATGCTTTTACTTGTGCAAGAATATTGCTTTGACCTATTATTCAACACTTTGCATATACAAAAAGTTTTAGGCCTTGGCTTTCAGTTCCTCAAATCACAGCAAATTAAAGTTTGAGGATAATAAGAAGTTAGCTTAAAGGCAGCAACAGATACCACTGACAGCACGAATACTGATGGCCACAATGAGATCTCTAATAAAAACATGTTAAATGATACTCAAATCTGTAAAGGCACAGAAATACTCCTCTCAAAAATGATAAAAATAAAACAATTTAATCTAGCATGTCAATTAAATGAAATATGGTATACCTGTAAAAAGAAGTACTAAACAACCACTAAAAAGGATGGCTTAGGTCCATGTAAATTACTTGAAATCACCAAAACATACATTAGAAAAAGGCAGGTTTCATAAAGCATGTATAACATATAGTATGTTCCCATTTACATAAAATTCTTTCTTTCCCCCTTTTCCCTCTCTCTATTGGTTTTTTTTTTTTTTTTGTGAGTTGGAGTCTCACTCTGTTGCCCAGGCTGGAGTGCAGTGGCATGCTCACAGCCACCACAGCCTCGACCTGCTGGGCTCATGGGATCCTTCCGCCTCAGTCTTCCAAGTAGCTGGAACTACAGGTACATACCGCCACGCCCGATTACTTTTTTGATTTATTGTAGAGATGAGGGTCTTACCCAGTTGTCTAGGCTGGTCTTGAACCTGTGGGCTCAGGTATTCCTCTCACCTCAGTCTCCCAAAGTGCTGGGATTATAGGTGTGAGCCACCGTGCCCGGCCCCTCTATTTCTATCTATATATTTATAAATATGTATGCAGAGGTTTAGGATACATACAAACTTTTTCACTGTGTAGTCTCTGGATTTCAGCCTTATTTATAACCTTATTATTTCAATTTTATAATATGAGCTCATTTCTTTATAAAAAAACACAATTCTAAAAATGATTAAAGTATTAAGTCTCCTCAGAACATAAAGTTCTAAGGGCTGTACTTAAGTTTTTCCTATAATTTTTACTTTTTAGCCAACAGAATAGGTACATTTTATTGCTTTTCTCCAATTCATGGACCCAGATCTTGGGTAAATTGGCTTAAGGAATGGCATAGGGCTGGCGCCTAAGATAACTTTGAAATAGTCCAGGTCTGCTTTTTACACTCCCATTCTCCCATCCCCCATTCCATCTATAACTCTCCTAAGTTTTAGTACCCTTTCCCTCAGTTACCTTATAAATCTCATTAAGTCTAACCTGCCCTTACCCCACATAACACTCCTCCTTGGAAGGATTAATGCCATATTCTAGCCTCCCTCATCCACCTACAAAAGGGCTCTAGCACTCCTATTTGCTTACTTTCCATTCCTTTAGAGTGACATACCTCTGCTGGAGGTCAGTACAATCTTATTTAAATGTATTCCTTTTCTCAGGCCTGGCCCAGTGGCTCATGCCTGTAATCCCAGCACTTTGGGAAACAGAGGCAGGAAGACTCTTGAGTCCAGAAGTTTGAGACCAGCCTGGGCAACACAGTGAGACCTCATCTCCACAAAAAATTAAAAAATGAGCTGAGCATGGTGGTGCATGCCTGTAGTCCCAGTTACTAGGAAGTGGAGGTGGAAGAATCTCTTGAGCCCAGGAGTTCAAGGCTGTGGTGAGCTATGACTGTGTCACTGCACTTCAGGCTGTGACAGACTGAGACCCCGACTTAAAAAATTCTTTTTCTCCCAAGGCACAAATGAAAAATTGCTCCTGAATCCTTCTAGATGTATCTACAAAAGTGTTATGCTTGTTCTTAGGAACACTAAGGGTTAAATAAGCTTGTTGTCTCAAATGACAAGTCCAATTAGAGAAGGGCTTTAGTGAGTAACAAGTCTGGGGTGCGTAGTTTGTAAATCAGAAACATATAATGATAAATGTTTTCTCAAAAACATCAGTCTAGACATGCTAAAGGTGAAATAGCTTCCCCACCCCAACAAAAATCACAAAGTATCAATTATTAGGCTTATGAGTTTTTTACTCCATATAAAACCAATGTACAGGGATGCACAGATTATAAGTAATTCCTGAAATTCCTGAATAACAAATTCTCAAATATATGGAGAATAAGTCTGAGGCAGAAGACCATCTTTATTTAAAAAGCAACTGCTCTAATAAAATGTAAGAATAGGGTAAGAGCTGAAAGTATTTTTGGTGCATGGAGATTCAGGAACATGAGAAGGGTGGAGACATCAGGGACCTGTAGAAGAACTTTATAGTTTACAAAGGGAGTATCTAAACTCATACAAAAGAATTAACATCAACATTTCAAAAGCTTTTCCAAAAAACACAAGAGGAAGGAACATTTACCAACTCATTCTATGAGGCCAATATTACCTTGTCATAAAGACTGGACCAAGACATTATAAGAGAACTACATACCAACATCCCTTACAACAGCAAAAAGAGGAATAAAATACTTAATTGTAAGTCTTCTACACTGAGAACTATAAAACATCATTGAAAAAAATCAAAGAAACCTAAATAAATGGAAAGACATCCCGTATTCAAGATCAGAAGATTTCATATGACTGAGATAGAAATATTCCACAAATCAGTCTGCAGATTCAATGTAATCCCTATCAAAATCCTAGCTCCTTTTTCTTTTTTTTGCAGAACATTCACAAGCTGACCCTATACTGATACAATATGACAGGGTCAGAGCTCAGATTCAGCTCTGAGCCTCACCCTGAAACTCTCTGTGGAAAGGGAAGTCAGAAAATAACATAAATGACATCAATGTTGAAGGTCTGCCCAAAAGTGAGAGAAAACACCCTTTCTGCTCTTAGGCTACAAAGCATTCTGGGCCCAGGCATCAGTTAAGTTGCATCATACGTTAATGAGGCATTTGCACACAAGTAAAGAAATCAAATTACAGCCAGGCACAGTGGCTCACGCCTGTAATCCCAGCACTTTGACAGGTGGAGGCAAGAGGATTGCCTGAGTTCAGGGTACAAGACCAGCCTGGGCAACTTGATGAGACCTCATTTCTACAATAAAAATAAAAAAATTAGCCAGGCATGATGGTATGTGCATGCAGTTCCAGCTACCTGGAGACTGAGACAGAAGGATTGCCTGAACCCAGTGGGCCGAGGTTGCGGTGACCGTGAGTGTGCTACTGTACCCCAGCCTGGGTGACAAAGTGAGACTCCCATTCAAGGAAAAAAATCAAATTACTACTATCTAAGCTTTGCTTTCTTTCAGTATTCTAATGAATCACTTTTTAACCTTTGGAATAATAAGCTACTTGTCAAGATCGATAGAGTTAAGCTGGAGACACTCCAGATATGGGCAATAAGTATGAATGAATAGTCTGAAACCATTCAAGATTATTAAATATGTCTGAGATTTAAGTGACGAGGAAATATCATATAAAAAATTACAAAGGCTATTAACAGGCTGAACATGACTTCAAATCACCATATCTCAGAATTAGGAGGTATTCCTATAAAAGGGTGAGTGAAATAGTTAACTCATGTTAACATGCTTCTGTGCAATGATACACAAGTTCACAGTAGTGCTGAACCCATATGTTTTTTAAATGATGAAAAATAGGCCAAGTCTAGGAAATTTGTAGTGTTATCTATCTTATTTCTATATTAGATTATTTATTTCACGCCTTTTTTCCTCAAAATGGGGCAAAATTCAAAATACGAACAGCTTAATTTCATAGGAACTTGTCAATGGTGTGGGGGATGCTGGGGAAGAAAAACACAAGAGAAAGCAGAGAAATTCTCTTTCCTATTTTAGTAAATTTTTTATTTGTTTAATAATGTCAATAGGGCAAGTTTGCTTTTAAGTAATTTTGTATATTTTATTCAAATAAATTAGAAGCTTTCTAGATCAAGAAAATATATAAAAAGACTTAAATTTCTTGAAAATTAAATGACAAATATTTATATATCATACAAATGAATATTCGGATCTCATACAAAGAAACATATAAACAGATAACCGGTATTAAGATAAAAAAAATCAAGCAAAGAGTAGTACCCTCACAAATTTAGTATGTTTTGCAAAAGGTTCCACCAAATCGTAGGAGTCTCAGGAATTCTCCAAGAGACAGTGATGGCGAAGTGAGCAATCATATTAGCTTTGCTGCCTGCTCCCACCACTTTATTTATTTATTATTATTATTTTTTTGAGGTGGAGTCCCACTCTATCACCCAGGCTGGAGTGCAGTGCAGTGGCACTCTCACGGCCACTGCAGCCTCAACCTGCTGGGCTCTGGCGATCCTTCCGCCTCAGTCTTGCAAGTAGCTGGAATTATAGGCATGCGTTCCAACCACTTTAAAGGGACAGCTATGCCCATTTAAAACCTCCAGTTCCAAGATGCATCAGATTTTTCACTGCTTTAGGAATACTAGGACTGCTGTTGTAAAAACTGCTTTCACATATTAAAAAAAAAAAGTTAAAAAAATTTTTTTTGAGTTGGGGAGTCTCACTCTGTTGTCTACACTAGAGTACAGTGGCATACTCATGGGTCACCACAGTCTCGATCTTCTAGGCTCAGGTGATCCATGCTGGGACTCCAGGCATGTACCACCATGACCAGCTACTTTTTAAATTTTTTTGTAGAGATGAGGTCTTGCTATGTTGCCCAGGCTGGTCCTGAACTCCTGGCCTCAAGCAATCCTTCTGCCTTGGCCTCTCAAAGTGCTGGTATTACTGTAGTAAGTCATCATGCCTGGCCAAAAATATTTTATATTCAGATATTTAGTTCTCAAAAGTCTTTCTGAAAGTTTCAATTGAGAATGAACACTGCTGCTATACTGATCAAAACCCTTAAGGGATTTTATACAGAAGAGGTGGAAGAGCTTTCTTCCTGGTGTCCACATTGAACACCGAGAATCTGAATCTTTCTATTAGAGATATGTCATGCACAGGCCTAGGTATGTTGATCAATCTACCACAGAACCTAGATTCTCAAATAAAATGGCAACTCTATTCAGAGGTACATAGAGATAAAAGCAGGAGTTTAATTTAAAACAATTACTTTCAGCTGGGCACAGTGGCTCACGCCTGTAATCCCAGCACTTTGAGAGGCTGAGGTGAGGGGACTGCCTGAGCCCATGGGTTTGGGAACAGCCTGGGCAATTTGGCAAGACCTCATCTCTACAATAAATCAAAAAATTAGCCAGGCATGGTAGCACACACCTGTAGTTCCGGTTACTTGGAAGGCTGAGGCGGAAGGATCGCCTGAGCCCAGCAGGTCGATGCTAGGGTGGCCGTGATAGTGCTACTCCACTCCAGCCTCGGTAATGGAGTGAGAGAGACTCCAACTCAAAAAAAAAAATTACTTTTTATGTGTTCCTACTTCATACAGAAATCTACATGGCAATACATACCAATAAAACCCTTCTTTGCTAGCTCCATGGTGAATCTCCTTGTGATCTTTTCTAATTCATTATCCTGTAAAGAAAAATAAAAGGAATATTTTCATATATCTTCTCATGTAATCCTTAGACCAACACAGAATAGGCATTTGTGAGTGAACAGGGATCAGAAATTAGGTTATAAAAACAAGACAGTAGAACTAGGGCTCATTCCAGTTCCTTTTGGTATTAATTTCCCATATTAAAAAAAGAGTAACTTTTGGACTAATTGACAACTGATGTAATTACATTAATATGGACCCAGTGAGCCATCTCTGTGGTACATTTATTTATTTATTTATTTATTTTTTGAGTTGGAGTCTCACTCTGTCACACATGCTGGAGTGCGGTGGCACATTCATGGCCAACCAAGGGTTGACCTGCTGGGCTCTGGTGATCCTACCTCCTCAGCCTTCCAAGTAGCCAGAACTACAGGTGCGCGTTAACACACCCAGCCAATTTTTTTGACTTATTGTAGGGATGACGTCTTGCCAAGTTGCCCAGGCTGGTTTCAAACCCACGGGCTCAGGCAATCCACTCACCTCAGTCTCCCAAAGTACTGGGATTACAGGCTGAGCCACCAAGCCCAGTCACATTTCCATTTAAATGGTGAATTTTTTTGAGTCAGGGTTCTCATTCTGCTGCCCAGGGTGGAGTTCAGTGGTGCGGTCTTGACTCACTGCAACCTCTACCCCTTGAGTTTAAGCTATCCTTCTGCCTCAGCCTCCAGAGTAGCTGGCACTACAAGCATGCGACACCACGTGCAGCTAATTTCTTTCTTTCTTTTTTTGTAGAGAAGAGAGGATGACAGGTGTGAGCCGCCACACCCAGCCTAAATGGTGAATATATATATATTTTTTGAGTTGGAGTCTCATCTGTCACCCAGGCTGGGGTATAGTGGTATGTTCACAGATACTGCAGCCCTGACCTCTTGGGCTCAGGCAATCCTTTTGCTTCAGCCTTCCAAGTAGCTGGGACTGCAGGTACCTGCTACCATGCCTGGCTAATTTTTTGATTTATTGTAGATGAGATCTTGCCATGTTGCCCAGGCTGGTCTCAAACTCCTGGGCTCAGGCAGTCCTCTCGCCTCAGCCTCCCAAAGGTCTGGGTTATAGGCAAAAGCCACCAAGCCCAGCTAAATGGTGAATTCTTAAGAGAATAAAATCATATGAATTTTTAATGTTTGTATACAGTTCATTAAAGTCTGGAACTTATATAAAGCATTGCAACAACCAGTATTAATTAACTGATAGGATAAAATGTGGTATTTTTACTGAATTTGTTAAAATATATGTCACTGTAATGAGATCCTGACACAAAAACCTCAGATCGGTAATTTTTAAATATGGATACAGGTGCCTAACAATAACAAGGTATTAATTATTTTTTAACCAAGTAAGAAGATGAAAAAGGACACAGATGTTAAACAGGTGACCTTTTATATGGCAAAACACTCCATGAGTTAATTATTAATTGTTTTTCCATTCCATTTGAAAACCAATGAGGACCATTAATCTCACTGGTATGGGGGATACACAGAAGCCTTGTAATTTCAAGTTATTTGTAAGTGTACCATGTACACAAATATCTTAATACTTACTGTATAGTTCTTGGGATTGATCTTAACACCAGCTTTAGCACCTCCAAATGGCACATCTGAAAGGGAAGACTGAAAGTTGTTATTCTATATAAAGTTTAAAAAAATAAAATGACAGGAAGCACCATGTAATGACAAAAATGTGTGACACTTTATGCTTGAATTTCAGAATATTCAAGATTACCCACAGTGATTGCTGCTAAAATGTTGTATACTTTATTTATTTATTTTTGAGTTGGAGTCTCACTCTTGTTGCCCAGGCTGAAATGTAGTGGTACGCTCACAGCCACTGCAGCCTCGACCTAGGCAGCAGATGCATGTCATCACGCCCAGCTAGTTTTTGTGATTTATTGGAGAGACGAGGTCTCACCAAGTTGCCCAGGCTGGTCTCGAACCCCCAGGCTCAGGCAATCCTCTTGCCTCAGACTCCAAAGTGCTGGAATTACAGGCTGAGCCACCGCACCTGGCCAAAATGTTGTACACTTTAAATAAAATTTTATTGAACAGAAATTTGTAACGCAAGCCAAGTTATAATGTGTATTTAATCAATGCTCTTCACTTCTTCTAAAAGATAACATCCTATTTACTATCCTTCTAGTATGATTTGAATTTTTTTTTTTTTGAGTTGGAGTCTCACTCTGTTGTCCAGGTTGGAGTGCAGTGGCATGCTCACGGCCACCGCAGCCTTGACCTGCTGGGCTCAGGCAATCCTTCCCCCTCAGCCTTCCAAGTAGCTGGAAACACAGGCGCACGCCACCACACTTGGCTAATTTTTTATTTACTTATTGTAGAGACGAGGTCTTACCAATTTGATCAGGCTCGTCTCGAACCCCTGGACTCAGGCAATTCTCTTGCCTTGGTCTCCCAAAGTGCTGGGATTACAGGATTGAGCCACCGTGGCCAGCTGATTTGAAATTATTTACAGAATAGGTTAAGAGATTTAAAATAAGGACCTACACTGAAAAGAAAATCCAATCAGCACCCATAAAAAATGCCCCCCTTAAAAAAAAAATTAAAGCTTAATCAAGACTAATTGAGAAATGATGCAAATTTTAGAGGTTAAAAAAATCACTTCCGATAAGATGTATTTCTATAGCATCTTAAAAGTAACCTTGTATGTAAACACTGTTCCCTAAAAGAGTTCTTAGCAGCAAAAAAGGTGATCACTTACCAACCACTGCACACTTATATGTCATCAGAGAAGCCAAAGCTTTTACTTCATCTACACTCACATCAGTGCTGTAACGGATACCTGGTAGTATTAAAAAAAAGAGAGAGAGAGAGAGAGAGAGAGAGAGAGAGAGAGGGAGAGAGAAGATTTATTTAAAACAAACGTTTTTCATTTTTGTTTTGTCATCACATAGAACAAACTTAAGTTAAAAAAACACACACAATCAATATAAAAAGTTAAAAGGAAAAGCTGCTAGTAACAACAATGATTTCACAAGACAAAAAGTACCCTGGAAAGAATGTTTTTTACACTGGAAGGCAACTTACTCAGTGAAAGCTTTTTTATTTTCCTTTTTCGAGGCGGGACTGAAAAAAATCTGGAATTTATTTATAAAAAATTGTGCGTGTTTAAACTTCAGTTACCTTGAAAGTACTCTCCATTTGATGAAATACACCTATCGAGATGCTTTTTCCCACCGCTCAAAACAGTTTTTGAACTTGTCAATTTCAGTGCTTCTGCCATTTTTTGTTTCACCTCTTCCACATTGGCAAAGGGACTTTTTTTCATCCCAGGAAACAAAAAAAAAGTTGCTCGAGGCAAGATTAGGTGAATAGGGACAGTGGAGCACGGGGGCTCACGCCATATTTGGTCAAAAGCTGCTGAACATTCGGCACAGTGTGGGCAGGTGCACTGTCATGGTGGAAGAACAAACAGGTGACTGAAGAAGCTGAATGCAGTCTCTCACAACAACAAAATCACTGGTTGAACCCAGCCTCTTACAACAATGCTAGTTGGTACGCTGATGCTGATGGGTTCCTAGAACATTTACCTAATGGGAAAGTCTGTATTATAAGAGGCCCACCCTCAGAAAGATGATTCTGGGTTTTCTGGGTCCCCCTTGTATTTTTTTTTTGGATGATTTGGTGGGAGCAGGGAGTTTAAAAATTCTGCTTTCTGACAATACATAAACACAGGCAACGGATAGTCATCAGACTTGAAATACCAGATGTCTAAATGAGCAATTCTCTTCATCATGTCTGCAAGGAGGGGACATGGCCAAGCAGACAGGTCCTATCATTCCTTATCTATCTAGAAGTCATTAGGTATCTGGTAGAGGGGACAAAGGAAATGGGGAGGCCCACTGCTTTGGCTTTGGGGGTTTTAGTTAGTCACTTTTCCAAGTTGTGCAGTGATAAGCCACCTTTCTTTCTCTATAGTCTATTGCTTCTCCACCCCAAAGAGGAAGTTCTGAGTGGGGTCAATGTTTGGTTGCATACTGCTTGGGGCTCCCTTATACTGTTTGTGTGTGAAGGTTACCCATATGAAGTGGCAGCATTCTGTCTACACTCTTTCCCCCAACAGATGCAGTTCCCAAAGAGAGACTGGGTACAATCTCCACTGAGAGTCACAGGTTAAGTCATGGAAGCCTCTGGGCATCTCTTTTAAAGATGAATTCTGGTAACAAAAGTTTTTCACAGAGAAAAAATACAATATCGTATGAGTTGGCAGTTTGAGAAAACTTCCCTAGTTAATTTTAAAAACCAGCTTTTTATATGCTCCAGAAAACAGTAACCCAAATATTAGTGATATGTTTTAAGACAATTTTATTGTTATTTATTTGACCATACCAAGAGCAAATTCTGATGTTGAACTTCTTTGGTCTATTGGAAAAATTAAAAAATGATTATATTTAGAACAGTTAGCTCTTAGAACTGTATCTTGCATATAATGGGCTCTCAAATTATCTGTTAAATAAATACACTCATAAAAATTTTCAAATGTGAAATCACACATAATTTTTCCTATCATATAGCACATATCTGTACAGCTCATACCCTCATTTTATTTAGGTCTCTGTTAAAAACTTTCTTCATTCTGCCAGGCTCTCCCTGACCCACTCTCTAGCCCCTACTATCTTACTTGTTTCTTCGTATTATTTATTATTACTGACCTTATATATGTGTTTACTATCTGGCTTCCCCACCCGGCAAGTTAGCACCATGAGGACAGATTGTTTTGTTCACTGCTTTAATTCCTGGTTCCTAACACAGAAAATGATATGTATTAGGCACTCAAATACATGCTGAATGAATATATGAATATTTCTTTTCTTTTTTTTTGTTTTTTTGAGTAGGCATCTCATTCTGTTGCCCAGGTGGAGTGCAGTGGCATGCTCATGGCCACTGCAGCCTCGACCTGCTGGGCTCAGGTGATCCTTCTGCCTCAGCCTTTTGTGTAACTGGAACCACAGGTACACACCACCACAACTGGCTAATTTTTGATTTATTGTAGAGACGAGGTCTTGCCATGTTGCTGAACCCTTGGGCTCAGACAATCCTCTCGCCTCCACCACCCAAAATGCTGGGATTACAGGCGTGAGCTACCATGCCCAGCTATGAATATTTCTTGATTCTTAAAATATAAGAAAGATATCAGGACACTGGAAGAAAATGAAAAAAAATTTATAAAAATATTTAAGAGAAAAGCCATGGACACACGAAATTTTGACATACATGTAAGTTTTAAACAATTTATCACAAGCACCCATACACTATATCATAAATTGACAAAAAAGTTAAAGTACTAGATCCTAAAAAATACTCCAGAAAAATATCAAAATAAAATGGGGGTGGGGAAGAAACGGGGAGCTGATGGTAAAAGGGCACAAAACCTCAATTAGGAGTAAGTTTTTTTTTCAGACATAGTGCAAAGCATGGTAAATACAGTAAATAATCATGTATTGTACATTCAAAATTGCTAACACTTATTTCACATGTTTTTTTTTTTTTTGAGTTGGAGTCTCACTCTGTTGCCCAGACTGGAGTGCAGTGGCTGCTCCCGGCCACTACAGCCTCGACCCGCTGGGCTCCAGCGATCCTTCTGCCTCAGTCTTCTAAGTGGCTGGAACTACAGGCGCACACTACCACACCTGTCTAATTTTTTGATTTATTGTAGAGATGAGGTCTCGCCAAGTTGCCCAGGTGGGTCTCGAACCCGCGGGCTCAGGCAATCCACTCATCTCAGCCTCCCAAGGCGCGGGATTACAGGCTGAGCCACCAAGCCCGGCTTAATTTCACATGTTTTTGACACAAAAAAAGTATTTGAGGTGATGAACATGTTAATTACCTTGATTATTTTATATTATATTCACAAATTATAAGATTAATTTGTACTCCATAAGTATATGCAACTATAATTGCCAATTTATAACTTTAAAAAAGCTGCCATTCAGATAAGGTCCACAGGAAAAAAAAAAGCTAAAAATTAAAAACAGAAGGCCGGGTGTGGTAGCTCATGCCTATGATCCCTACATTTTGGGAGGCCGAGGTGAGAGGATTGCCTGAGCTCATGGGTTCAAGACCAGCCTGGGCAACTTGGTGAGACCTCATTTCTACAATAAATCAAAAAATTAGCCTGGCGTGATGGCGTGTGCCTATAAGCTACTTGAAAAGCTGAGGCAGAAGGATCGCCTGAGCCCAGCAGGTGAAGGCTGTGGTGGCTGTGAGCTTGCCACTGCACTCCAGTCTGGGCAATAGAGTGAGACTTCAACTTAAACAAAAAATTAAAATTAAAAACAGAAAATGTGTAAGTAATTGTAATTAAAGGCAGGGTATTGAGGTTCATGCCTGAAATCCCAGCACTTTGGGAGGCTGAATCAGGAGAATCACTTGAGGCTGGGAGTTCTAGACCAGCCTTGGCAACACAGGAGATCCCTCACATCTCTATTTAAACACACACACACACACACACACACACACACACACCCAAACCCCAAATTATTAAAAAATCTATGAAGCACTACAGCTGCAGCATCTGCTTGCCTGGAGGGGTGCTAACATTGCTCTCCTAAGGCTTAGTGTCAGAACTGTGGGAGACATCCCACATCTGGCACAGGCCCCTGCAAGTGGTCAATACTCTAATGTCAATGATCACCGCTGATACCACAAATATTACACAGTTGCAACACATAACAAAGCAATCTGTTTAAGAAACAAAAGTCTAAACTGATAGGAGTCTGAACAAATGGCTTATTAAACCTTACTTAATTTCATTACTTCTTAAGATAGATTCATAGGAAGCAGCACAACAGTGTATTAAGAATTAGTATTTTGGCCGGGTATGGTGGCACCAGCACTTTGGGAGGCAGAGGTAAGAGGATTGCCTGAGCCCAGGGGTTCGAGACCAGCCCGGGCAACTTGGCAAGACCCTGTCTTTACAATTAATAAAAAAATTTAGCCAGGTGTGGTGGCATGTGCCGGTGGTTCCAGCTACTTGGAAGGCTGAGGTGGAAGGTATCACCTGAGCCCCGCAGGTCAAGGCTGCCGTGGCTGTGAGCGTGCCACTGCATTCCAGCCTGGGCAACATGTTGAGTGAAACTCCAACTCAAAGAAAAAAAAAAAGAATTAGTATTTTGCCTCCTACACATAAATCACTTTTTCCATTGCTCTTTTCAAGCTTGTGAAAATAGACACTATGTTATTTTAATTTTCCTTGCTTTTTAAATGGGGAAAAAAGTTACTTTCTCTTAACTTAGAAGCTAAAAAACTTTTAACTTAAAAATTACCTGTAATGTAATGCATTTAGTGGGGACCTAAAAACTGCTTGGATCAGTAATATTTATAAATTAAACAGCAAAGACATTCAAATGGCATGTCTAAACTTCTAGACATAAATGCTAATTAGAAATCACTCTCTTCCTTCTACAAAACAGTATAAACAAAATGTCCATTTTATTACCAAAGTCCTGGAATGGTATGAGTCAGAAACTCTGCATGTATAACAAAAAACATGTTTCCACTGGCTGGAACCCAGGAATTCTTGTTTGTTAAGTGAAATTTTCTTTCCCAGCTACACACAATTAGAGAGCTCAACTGCCAGACATGGAAGAGCAGCAGTTCTCTAAATGCTCCTCTCATGCCACAGGCATTTTCTGCATGTTATGAACCAATGAAGAAGTTTTAGTCAACTGAGGCAAAGGAGGGCCTTTAAGAAAAGTAGCAGAAGTTTAGTGGAATAAGCCCTGGGGCAGATAAGGGTGAGGCGGGAAGAGGGAACAGAAATTAATGTAGGAAGTATTGCCTGGATGAAAGAAGAAACATATTTTCACTTTAACTGTCTAATTAATCAGTGATAGAGACATATTTTTTAATTCCGGAAATTGGCAGGCATACTATTACAGGGTCACCTAAATTGTTAATCTGAAAAACAAAAACAAAAATTCCAAAGTACACTCATAAATAAAATACTCTGTAGCAATACTTGAGAGAAAACAAACTCCAGTAAGACAAGAGAAACCCATACTCTGGGATAGTTGCTTTTCCTCCCCTGGGACTGGAAACCAAAGGTAACCACTAAAAGTATACTGTCAGGCCAGGTGCAGTGGCTCATGCCTATAATTCCAGCACTCTGGGAGGTCCAGGTAAGAGGATTGCCTGAGTCCACAGGTTTAAGACCAGTCCGGGCAACTTGGCGAGACCTCATCTCTACAACAAATCAAGAAAAATTAGCTGGGCATGGTGGTGCATGCCTGTAGTTCCAGCTACTTGGAAGGCTGAGGTGGAAGGATCACCTGAGCCCAGCAGGTGGAGGCTGCGGTGACTGTGAGTGTGCCACTGCCTTCCAGTCTGGGAGACATAGTGAGACTCCTATTCAAAAAAAAAAGGTGGGGGGGGGGTGAGGGCACCTGCATAATGAACATTTGTATACCTAACCCTGAATTGTACCCCACATCTTTAAAATAAAAAATTAAAAATAAATACTGTCACCTGAAAATTCTTAACCACATTCTAATGGACACTAAATGATTCAAAAGGAAGTTACTCTCCATAATTCAGTGGATTGGGAAGATGAGCACAATTGGAGTATGCAAAGGACAAAATGCCATGACATATAACTCAAAGTTCTGAAAGGGAAAACTTAGCATTTTTGAATGTGTACTATATTTCAAGTATATTCAACTTGAAGTTGTTCAATAGTTAAATAATAGTTAAATATGCATACATACTAAAGACCTAGACAATCTTAGAATATTGTAAGCCAAAACAAAGCAAGAAGGATCATATGTACAGTATGAATATTGTCACTTTTAATACAACCAAGTTTTTCTCTTTCCGCCTTCAGCAGAGATGGCTGAAGGTGAACATGGCTAACAGAGATCAAATGGGGTCACAGGAGAAAAACTAGAAGGAGAAGACATTTTATTCTAGAAATGGAGTAAATTATGATAGTTTTGTATCCCAAAGTCTGTATATGCTAGCCTCTACTGATAGAATTACTAGTGTTTAGAAACAGATCATCTGGATCTTTGGTTGACAGTGCTGGCAGTTATAATAGATCATCATTCCAAGAAGAATGAAGGTAGATGCTTTTCTTTCTTTTTTGTGAGTCGGAGTCTTACTCTGTCGCCCAGGCTGAGTGCAGTTCATTGTCACTGCAGCCTCGACCTGCTGGGTTCAGTTCAGTTGATCCTTCTGCTTCAGTCTTCTAAGTAGTTGGAACTACAGGCTTGTACCACCACATCCAGCTAATTTATTTATTTTATTGTAGAGATGAGGTCTCACCAAGTTGCCCAGGCTGGTTGTGAACCCATGGGCTCAGGCAATTCTCTCACCTCGGCCTCCCAAAGTGCTAGGATTATAGGAGTGAGTCACCGCGTCCAGCATGGTAGATGCTTTTAATGCTGGCTAAGCCAGAAAGTGACTGGGCTGGTTACATGGGTGTGGACCATGGAACTGATGTCAAATGGGGCCTGGCCAGGCATAGTGGCCCATGTCTATATCCCAGCACTTTGGGAGGCCAAGGCTGGAGGATCGCTTGAGCCCAGGAGTTCAAGACCAGCTTGAGTTATATAGTAAGTAAGACCTGTCTCAGGCCAGGTGCGGTGGCTCACACCTGTAAACCCAGCACTTTGAGAGGTGGAGGCGAAAGGACTGCCTGAGCCCAGAGGTTTGACACCAGCCTTGGCAACTTGGTGAGAACCTGTCTCTACAATAAATTAAGAAAAATTAGCCAGGTGTGGTGGCAAACGTCTGTAGTTCCAGCTACTTGGAAGGCTGAGGCGGAAGGATGGCCCTGAGCCCAGCAGGTTGAGGCTGCGGTGGCTGTGAGAGTGCCTCTGTACTCCAGCCTGGGTGACAGAGTGAGACTCCTCCGACTCAAAAAAAAAGGCAGGAGGGGAGTGCCCAAAATCAAGGACCACATTCTGATCTGCTGACAAAGTAATCTGTGCATCCAACTCAGCAGAGGAAACTAAAGAAACATCACCCGCGACAATGTTTATTATTTATTAATCTTGGAAAAGTTGGAGGAAGGGCTAGGGATAGAATAATATACATACAGCGGGAACTTTCAAATCATATCTTTTATTCTCAACAGAAACTGACTATAGTTATTTTGAGTTAACTGGTATCCAGATGTTTCCAAAGAACATTAATGAAATGCAGACATCTGCAATTACACAAAGCACAAAACAGTGTTCTGCCTTTTTCACTTAACTACCACAGATATTCCTTAGCAAGTTCAAGTCTAATGACTGGTACACATTAAGTTTCCTAGTAGAAATAGAAATCAAAAGCAAAACAAACCATCTTGTTACTTTAAAAAAGATTCAGTGAAAACCACAACTGACTAGCTTGAATTTTTCTTCCTTTCCTAGCTGACCCAAAAGCACACACACACACCCTTAGTCAGAGTTGTCAATATTTTAAAAATAATCATTAACTAAACATTTACAAAAATTCAAATGGTTTTAAAATTACTATTTTAATAGGATTTCATTAATCAGAAATCCAATTTCCAGAGGTACTCTCTCACTTTTAAGGAACTATTTATCAATAACCAAGTCTATCACAAACACAGTACACCTCCAGAAAAGCAAAAACATCTTAGAATTAGTCTTAATATTCATGCACTAACACTCTTGCCACTTACTCATCAGAACCTATTTTCTTGCTTAGTATGAATTTATTTTCCTAACTCAAACTAGTATAGTTAACTTAATTAAAAAATGAGGAGAGGCTGGGGGTGGTGGCTCAAGACTGTAATCCCAACACTTTGGGAGGCCGAGCGAGGCGAGAGAACTGCCAGAGTCCAGAGGTTCAAGACCAGCCTGGGCAACTTGGTGAGATCTTGTCTCTACAATATATCAAAAAATTAGCCACGCATGGTAGAGTACATCTGTAGTTCTGGCTGCTTGGAAGGCTGAGGTGGAAGGATTGTCTGCGCCCAGCAGGTTAACACTGGAGCGGCCGTAAGTGTGCTACTGCATTCCATCCTGGGTGACAGAGTAAGACTCTAACCCAATAAAAAATAATAATAAAAATAAATAAATAAATAAATAAATAAATAAGAGAGAGAAAAGAAAGAAGCAGGGAGGAACTAGTAATGATCATCAGCGAGCAAAGACCATATGAAATACTATGTCTCAGATAAAATTATATAGCCACTTGCTTTAGGCGGTACTTTTTTTAGGTCAGAGTCTCACTCGCTCTGTTGCCCAGGCTGGAAAGCAGTGACATGCTCACGGCCACCGCAGCCTCGACCTGCTGGGCTCAGATGATCCTTCCGCCTCAGCCTTCCAAGTAGCTGGAACCACAGGAATGCACCACAATGCTTGGATAATTTTTTGAGTTATTGTAGAGACAAGATCTCGTCAAGCTTCTCAGGATGTTCTCAAACCCCTGAGCTCAAGCAAACCTCTTGCCTCTGCTTCCCAAAGCGGGATTACAGGTGTGACCTACCACACCCAGCAGGCAGTACTTCTACTATTCTGTGTAAGAAGGCAGGGAAATATCACTTTAGATTTTTAACTCATTATTTAAATATTTTATTTTAACCATTTAAGAGACAAACAAGCTTTCTGGGAAGCAAATATTCAGCTGATATTGGAAAAATAGTTTACTTCTTTGCATTAAAATTGTATAATTATATATGCATGTTTTCAAGAAAATTTAAATACCAAAAAAGCTCAAGGCTCTCTTTACTACTTTTAACCCCAATCTTCTTCTTAAGGGATGGTCATTCTTAGCAATTTAAATATATATCCTTCCAAATCAATTTCCCCACATTTGTATACATGCATATCTGTAAAACACACAGCTTTGTTTTAAGTATTTAAGTTACTGCCCAATGAATGGAGGGAAGATTAAAAGAGGAATCTTGGGACGGGCGGGGTAGCTCATGGCCATAATCCCAACTCTGGGAGGCCAAGGCGAGAGGACTGTCTGAGCCCAGGGGTTTGAGACTAGCT